>VZTM01010902.1:42941-61289 GCA_013400555.1 Jacana jacana | reverse complement strand
AGTTATGTGGAAATCATCATGGAAATGCAGGGTTCATCTGGTGTAGATAGACAGTATTGCTGTGTGTACCTGTAGTGTTGTACCCTGGACCCAGAGGCAGTCAGTTTTCCAAGACATTCAAAGCCACCTTGTTGCAATGATGCCATTTACAGCTGTGAGGACAGAAAACTGTCCAGTGTGTCTCTCTGCTGCTTTCTTTATCTTCCAGGTAGTAGCTACATTCCATGTGCAACCTCAAAAGCATATTTTTATATTTAAAAGATTTTGGTTAATGAGGCAGGAGAGTTCAAGTAGCTCTGATACATTTTCTGTAGATGAGAAAGCAGAGCTTCATGCAATAATAGCATGGATGGAGAAGTTGCTCAGTGGTGCTTCTTCTTCATCAAGCAATAGCGTAACACTCCAGAAGCCATGCTAATGAAGAGGTAGTATCCCCCTTAATCAACATAAATCTATTAGCACTCCATAGCTTGACAAAGTCAGGACAAAATATCTCTCATTCCGGGAGTAGGAAGAATTTATGATAACACTTCAAAATATCAGTGTTATTCGGGGCTTTTCGAGTAAGCTTCTTCAATCATAAAATTATGGAGGATGCTGAGGAGCGTGGCTGACATTGGAGGGCAGGCAGCAATGCTAAATGTTGATAGATACTGTGGCAATGCAGATGTCATTTATTTTATTCTGAACTCTGTAACAGAAATAATACTATGCCTAAATTCAAATGCTCTGGAGAGCTTACTAAATATTTATAGAGACTTTTCGCTTAAATTTTCTGGAAAAGGTTGAATTGTTTCACAGAAAATTATCTATCTTATTGCACCTTCTAGAACTTCTTTTGGAGCTGATACTTTTCAAAAAGTAATACATACANAGAAAATTATCTATCTTATTGCACCTAGTAACTTAAAAACAATTTTAGAACTTCTTTTGGAGCTGATACCTTTCAAAAAGTAATACATACAATACATATATATATATATGTATGCATAAAAGACTCCAGTATTAAATCTGTAAGCAGCCTGTAAAAGGAGAAAAATATTTAGACGTTACTCACAATAGTGAGTATATGCCAATCATATACTTCTAATAACTCCATAGTTAGTTGTTGCTAACTGAACCTTCATAGGACATTAGATATTCCATGAAAGGAAAGTAAAAAGATCTTGTTTGGCAAATACAAAAACAAGTACAATGCATAAAAGATAAGTTTTGTGAAATTATGCAGCATTCCCTTCCATGTCTTTTCATAATGAAGATATGTAAACTAAGATTAGAAATAATGTGAAATATGCAACTACACCCCTGGATTGTTTTATTTTTGAATTGCCAAAATAATGCTAAACCAAACTGTTATGAAATGGAGGAGTTCAGAGGAAAATGCTGTATGCTGTAGAAAGGTTGAGAAGAAGTCTGGTTTTCCTTTGAAATGGAAAATGTGTTTATTCAAATTAATTCATCATCAGAGACCAGCAGCAGAAATGAAACTCAACACTTGCACAATACAATTGCAGTTAGAAGCAAGCACAGATCAAAACAACCTCTCATTTCTAGCGAAGTCCAGGTGGATCACAGCATTTCCTTGCTATCAGAAGGATAGCAAGGAACCATTCCCACTGTCAAGACAGGTTGGCATTTGATCAATCTCTTAGTTAAAAACAATGTTATAAGGAACTGTTGATAACTCATTGGCTGCAGCTCACATGGATGACACTTCTGGCTTTCTACTCTTTGGCTTTCTAACCCACACTTTGGCCATTGGACATCTTCATTTAACTACAAGATATTAATTATCCTTTATTTCTCAGCTCATTGTTTCTGTTCTGGCCCAGGTTGACTTGCTGTGGTAGGTGAGAACCATCTTCCATATCGCAGTTAACTTGAAGGAGCAGGGGCTCTGAGGACATTCCCACTCTGCTGGAGACTCAGACCAGCACCATGCACCCACATTGCCCGTTTGCAACCAACGTCCTACTGCAGAGGGCCCTGAGGTCACCCTAAAACATCTCCTGTCTACAGGCAGAAACTTCAGAAAAATTACTCTAACCCACAGGGAAAAAGGACTGATTGCCTTCTTACCAAGGACAAATTGTTTAGGCCATCCTATTCCCTGCTCTCTGTTTATTGACCCTTCTGGTCACCATCTTATTTTTAGTATGCATATAACATTAACTATAACATTTTTCATACCCCTGGATCCTCCCATGATGTCTAGCACTACTTACATATCCCAGAAAAGAGCTGTGCCACAGACTTATGCCAAACTTTCTTGTAATTACTGTTGTGTATAAATCATACCTGATACTGGCATCACAGCTTTCCATTCTCATAGCAGTATAATATTTTTATTAGGGAATGTAAATCTAGATGACAGAGGGCCTTGATCTCTCATCTTACTGGAGTTCTTATACCACTAACACTCTTACTGTTATTGGATATGCCAGAGTTCTTTTTAAGTCTTTTTTATTGAGGCTGATTCAGTATCCACTGGGCAAGAGACAGCCTGATTTTACAACATATTTCTAGGGCAGCCAGACCTTCTGAACCTGTGCCATGTACTCAAATGCTCCCCTTCCAGACAAGTATACAGTCATCGTCTGTTCTGCTTTCCTGCATCTTACCAAATGAGGATACCGATTGTTCTACTCTCAACTTTTGATTATTCACCACCCCCTCAAAATCCTGGGATTTCCAGTTTCCAAATTTTTACTTGCACATTCACAGAGAAGCATGGATGTTGCTGACAAGTGAGTTCTTACAGCTAACCATGCAGCCAAGCTGTCCCACAAAAGACAAAATTGCCACATTTCAACACACAGTAGCTCACCTGAGACAACAGCTTCCAGCTTCCAACTCCTAGTGCTTGGCCACTTATTTCCATACATGTGGATTCAAAAGATGTGGTCATCCTTAGCTTGAGGCATTAAAACTGAAATCTCAACCCTGCAGAGAAAATACACACACTTAACAACGTTAAATCATTTCTTTGCTTAAAAGAAACAACACCAAAAATAAACAAACCAAACCAAAGAACCCACCCCAAAACAAAAGCCTAACTCTTCTCAAATTTGTTTAACTTCTATTTAGCAGGATATCTAGCTATGCTGCAGTACCACTTTTGTGCCTATAAAAATACAAACCTGTCACCCAGCTCTACTTTTAGCAAAGAGATCTTATAGCATTCCCACCACATAAGCAGCGGCTTAGCACCTGCCAAGTACAGCATCAGACTGTGTGATTAACATCACCTGCTTTAAATAGTCAACAGAGGGCCCCATACAATGCTGGGAGTAATTTTCTGCTGAATTACTCTTAAGCAAAGCTCCAAGGAATTGTGAGAACACGTGAAAATGTATTTCAATTGGTTTTGGGGTGGCAGAGATCCTTCTCCCAAAATTCTCTTTTGAAATCTGTGTTTAATTCAAACTTCCTTGTGAGAAATGTGTGGTTCTCTTGCCCACTGTAGCAGCCCAAGCAACTTCAGCAGGTGGCAAATGTCATTCTGAAGGGCAGTGACAGTCCAACCACCAAGTCTATTGAAAGGATGACACCCTAGTCCGGCTGGATGTATCACTATTTCTTGCTGTCCTCTGGACAGAATCTTCCTTTTACTACTGTAAAAGGAAGATGTATTTTCCAGTACATTGTTTAGCAGCCAGTTCATTGCACAGAGGACCTTCCTAAGTCAAAGGACGGTTTCATCTCCTCTGCAGAGACTTGAGTTCCCCCGACACACAGAAAAATAAGATTTTTTTTAAGACAACGGAGACCACACACTACTTCATAGGGCTGTCCTTTCACTGCAGGATTATGGTGACAGGCTAAGGGCACCACAAAGGGAAGGAAAAAGCTAGATCTACGACAGTTCATCTGGCACTCCATAACCCACGAGATTAAACTATTGTTTTGCCTGTCCAGATTTAAAACAGTTTGGCAGAAATATGTAGAGCTGCTGAAATCTAAAAACAATTCTTAGATTTTGATATTTGCATTGTTTCAAGGAAATTCTGGTTTTGTAACCCTCCACTGCCCAATAAAGATCTCAGTAGATAGTATTTTTTAATTAATGTTAAAGGCAGGAATGTAAGATAAGGTGAATATTCAGAAAAAAACAGCGTTATAAATTACATTCATTTCAACTATGTTTATTTTCTCCTAAAAGGAGAAAAAAAAATAACCACCACATTTATGTCACTTGCTAACTGTGCATTTTTGGGACTGCATTAACCTTGGCTCTGTTTCTGTTTCCTAGGGGAAATGGATGTCTAAATCTCTGATGTTCATCTCGCCTTTTGCATTGTGAAAGTTTCCATAAAATGCCTAGTTCTATTTCTGTCTAACAACATCGTTCACTGCTTCTGATTTATCATGGTCCGTCTTTATTTGGAGGAGGTTAATATTATTTGTAGGGTATTTGAAATAATTGCTCCAAGTTTGTAGAAAGTAGGAAAATGTCACCTGAATGTAAAACAAGATACATTGCCTGAACTGCTGAATTTCTCTTCAGATCTATTCAACTCTTCGATAGTGACTTAATATAATGAGCATTCTTCTTTAATTTTTCAAATAGAAAAGGAAAATAGTTGGGTATTTGTTAAGATATAAATATTGTGATTAGAACTAGAACTAACATTGCCTGTTCCCATCAAAACACCTTTTTTTTAAGTGAACTGACTAGATTTGCAGAATCAATATGAAATTCTATATGATAGATCAAAGTATGGTCTAAAGCAGGCCTACTTTGAGGAATAAGTCTGATGTGGATGGGCTAAAACAGGTAAAATACTTTTTTCTTAATCATAGTCACCATTTTGTAAATATACTCACAGTAATTAAACAGCTGTGTTTAAAAGTACAATACTGCTCATTTGCATTTTTTTTTCATGCTTACAAATAGAAAAATTAAAGTCTCCTTAAGGTTAAGATGTGAAATGGCTTTCTATATGCCACGTTCATTCTTACACCATAATGTAAAGACCAGAAATTCTGTAAAAAAAAACCCTATAAATAAGTCAACAAGAAAATATAGGACTTGCTTTGCCTTATTTCCACATAGTAATGATTAGAAGACAGAATTTATTTTGTAAGCCTTATGGAAGGTTTTGTCTGTTTATTTTCTTGTTTCTTGGCCAATGTAATTAGTAGTTACACAGATTGGTGGGATTTCAGAAATTGCTGTTGAAGTAAAAATACTCTTTTTAAAATGAAACTTCAGAACCTTTGCCTTCTCACTTCTAACCTGTATGCAGGAAGGGTATTTGGCTGCTCCATGAGGATTCATTCCCTGGGTGTTGGGCGATGCTGCTCACTACTGGGGAAGATGCTGCCCAGGCACTTTGGGAAGCAGAAGACTGCCTTCTGCAACATGCAAGGCTTGCTATGAGGGGGAAGGCAGGAATTTGCTGGTGAGCAATGGGCTTACTTGTTATTTACGTTTTAATGAATTAAAGAGAGATAAAAGCCTTAAAAATCCCAGTGGTCTTCTTTTTGGAAAAAATAAATTAAAAAAAAATCAGTTTTTTTCCTCAGTGTTCCTTCAGTACCAAATTAAATTGTCATGGGTTATTTTAATAGTCTTTCTTTATTGCTTGAAGTTGGTTCCTATGTTCTTGGGAAGATGCTAAATTTCAAATTCTTCCTGTTTTGTATATTAAATCTTTCAATCTAGGTAATTCTCAATTTTTATGAGTTAATACTCTACATATTTTATGAATCTTCCTGAAATCTCTCTCATCGGATATTTTCTCAAAGCTCAATGTTTTCTGATGTTTAATATGACTATGATTTTGTTTTCATGACAGCTGCAAAAACCCCGTGCCCAGCCATCTTAGATGCATAAGTGGTGACTGACAGTTTTGCCTCCTTAAATTTTTGTTAAAGAAAAGGGAGGAGGTAATATGATAATTGGATTCCCTAATTTCAAGTTTCCCATTACTCTTTGTAAAATAATATATCTTGAATGACGGGCAAAGCTGGAAGGATGCAGCTGTTAATGAGTTGGGCTCTTCAGCAGTGGGGAAGGAAGTTTTAATACCTTGCTGATGACAAATCTGCTGTGACTCCAAAAAGTCATTTCTCTTGAGGACTTAAAAAACCCTCAGGGTGGATAAGCCATCTTTAGCCAGCCCTGCTAGAAAAAACCCAAGGAAAGCAGAAACCAGAAAATTCATACATTATTCATAATTTTAAATGTTTTTGTGGTATAAATTCATAATATCGGTGGGATTCGTACTAACACAGAGCTGTTTAGATGTCTATGCGCAGAGAAGAGAACAGTTTCCAAATAGAGGACAGAAGCTTTCTTCTGTTACCAATGAAATCTCAATGCAATTGCGATGAACACAAAGTAAAATCTGCTCTGACTTCAGCAGAAGAAAGAATTCACATCCAGACATTCTAAAAACAATAATTAAGACTCACCCCTGTGAAATAAATGAGCGTTATCACTCTCATTTTACAGATGGGGAAACTAAGCCACAGAGAAGCTGTAGGATTTGCTCAGTGTTGCATGCAAAGTTGAGTACAAACCAGGCACTTGCCTTGTAATCTCTCTCCTTAATAACTGGTCCACGCTTCCTTCCTAAATAGAATTGAATGAAAAACGCTGTCTGGACTTCTTACAGAGACTTATGTGCCCAGCAAGTCTTATGCTGGTGAAAATTCTCCTGTGGCATACATACATTGAAAAACTTTTCTAGTCATAGCAGAATTTATAACACTTTTTTTTGGTTGGTTTTAATCCAGAAAATTTTTTAGTTTTTAAAGAAAGACTTTTTTTTTTAGTAAGTAAAAGTCAGATGTGAACAATGTCGGTGACTGGGAGCTCAGAGAAGTTACATATAAACACAAAGTGTTTGAAGAAAAATGTCTTGCCTTTCACTGTTGCACAAAACTGTATCAAGTGTGACATTGACATTTGTCAGATGCTGTTTCCCTGTTTGCTTCACACACCAAAGGATACCGTTCACAGCCCAAAACTGGTAGTGACCACCCTAGAATTCAGCACCTATAAAATTGGCTATGAAATTACTGAGTCAATTGTTTCATCCTATGCAATTGTTTTCCAGCAAATATTCATATTAGAGATTTGCTTTGAACCATGCTTCAGTTGAATACAGATTGCTCTGCTGATTCTAACCTCAAGCAATTTTCAGGCCTGTGATTTTCACTTCCTGAGCGTGGCTATTGGGGCACTGTCAGCTGATAATGCCTGATCCTCCTTCTTTGGATGCAGAGCATTTTCTGCAAATTTATAACCAACAGAGGAAAGTGTGAACTTCCAGGTTGCAACCATTTTTATTCAAAAGACAACTAAGCCAGTTAAAATAGGTCAAATGAATCACAGAATAGGATATTCCTTCTTCTCTCTGTTCGCAATTCAGGAAGCTCAGTGTACACAGCTCAGTTTTGTTGGGTGAGAGGGACTCCAGCCCTGGCAACTTGGATGAATTATGGCCCTCCTTCTTTATGGGAATTAGATTTCCAACACATTCTTTTATTCCTGATAAATATCACAAAGTCCTGATAAGCAGCTGCTCCTTTTCTTCTCCCATATGGAGTATTACCAGACTAGCTCTTGGAAATCTGTAACTCCCTCCTAAGCCAACCACTAATGGTAGTCACTACCCCAGTGAAACATTCCTGAACACATATTCTCTTTATGCTCTCCCAGCAGGACAATTTCTTTGCACTCTCATCTGAAGAAAAGAGAGATAAAGAGTGAGTCAGAAAGACCAGGACAGGAACATATAGAAAAAAGGAGTGATAAGTAGATAGTCGAAAATCATTGTGAAAGCTGAACATCAGCAAGGATGGTACAACTTTAGTGGGATGCATTTTTAGGAACTTAGCAGCAGTCACGCTTAGTTTGTAGCACACAACATCCAGGCAATGACAACCCTTATGTGCACTTTCCTCCTTTATCATGTGGAGACTCATCTCTGCTGATGACCTGGCTAAAGAAGTTAATACATCTTTAATTTCCAAGATAGCATTATTTCATTTTTCTGGTGACTCTTATCAAAGATAGCTAGTCAGAGTACAGCAGCTAATTTTTCTAAGTTTAGAAGTGTTGGATCCCACTTGACCAATTTCAGATGTCTTTCTGATTAGAGCTGGCAGGAAAGCAAAGTTGCCAATCTGCAGGGAATGCCATTTATAATCGAATATAAAGGAGTTTGAGCTCAATCAAGCCAAAGTCCTCTTTTCCTACTGTTTCTTATAAGAATGGCAATTCTGAGAAAGCGTGATTTGAAAATCACTGAAACCATGATGTTACTGAAAAGAGAAGTGCTCCCTGGACACTCGCACTTTCTACCACTAAAGCCAGCTTGGCAGCTGTGCTTGGTAGCCTGCTCTGGGACCACTGATCTCAGTAGCCCGTTGCAGCACCTCTGGGGTCTCTTTTTTTGCTCTGTGATAGGCCATAGGAAGATCTGATAGTTGGACTGTTTAGGCTGTTGAGCAGAGACCAGGCAAACCTGTTGCTGAATGACCCTTAACTGGGCTTAAGTAGCGGCTTAAAAAGCTGCTGCTAGGGAAGTTGTTTTAATGATGTATCTGATTTGCCCACAAAAGTCTGCAGCACTTTTGATACATGGTACAATAGCAGGGTAACTGAAGAAATCCGAAAGAAATAAAAGTGCTTTGTGCTTTTGGTCCAGTTTCCCTCTCTGCAATCAACAGAAGGTTTGTCATGACTTCAAAGAAAGCAGGAACAGGCCCTCTGTTTGAAGTTTAGTTTGCAAGCTTCTGAAGCATGCTACCATGGCTCAAATGCAAGATGAAAATTGAACGGTTGAAACCTTTAATTAAAAAGAAAATCAACAACTGAAATATCCAACTTTAAAGCCATAAAGGAAAGCTTCAGCTCTAAAGAATATGATCTGAAATCCCTTCAGGGATAAATTATTGTAATTGTTAGCCTTGCACCAACAAGCAGTCACTTCCACTGGAGTGAAAAATAGAAAGCAAAACAAAAGAAATAAATTTCAGTTTGATTGTGTTAATTCATCATCATTTAACAATGAAAATAGAGAGGAAGGAAAGGAGAAAAATGGAAATTTTGTACCTATTGTAAGGCAGATCTACTGCTGACTTTCTCTTCTTTAAATCAGTGCAAAGAAAGAAGAAATTTCTTTGAAGTGTGCTAGTGAGGATTCCTCTGAAATAAGCAAGTTTCCCTGCTGGGAGAGAGAGAGAGAATTTCTTCTTGCTTTTTGTTATCACAATTCCCTCAACGAGGAAAAGAGAGGAAGGTAGCTGGTGCTTCCACACGCTGTTGTGTACTCTTCCAGCCCTCAGCATCAGTGTTTCATGCTGGATTGCCTTGCCCGTACAGGCTCTCCTGCTCTCTGCCTGGGTTGGGCTTATGGCTTGGGGACTGTTGACTGGCTCCTTCAAGCTTTTCATTCTCAGCTCTACCCTGTAGGACAATGGTTCAGCAGAAAAGTGTAGCCTGAGCAAGGGATTAGACGGCTGACAAGTATTGGAAAGATTTTGATACATTTGCACTGCCATTGTCTTCCTAGAGGTTACTGTATGTATTTTACATAGGGAAAGACAGAAAAAAAATTCACTGGGATAAATGTGTGATTTTACTGAGGTACTTGCAGGCATTGGCTTTGACAGATCTCATAAAAAGGTGTCTTGTCTGAAGAGTAAATCTGCTCCTAGTAACTGTAAGGAAGCTGATAAATAGCAACCAGGGTGATAAAACAATTATTATAATCATTTACGTATTGTTTGTGTTTATTAAAAAGCACATTCAATCAATTTGTAAATTATTGTTGTGTCTGAGAAAACAAATACTATATGGAGACAGATAAAGGGACAATGATGATACATAAGACAGTCTGCAAAATATACAGCAGTCAGTGTATATGTTAATCAATGAAAACACTGCTGTTATGAATCTGGAATTATGCTCTTACAAATAATTTTTCATTGTTCTTGAGAAATGTGTCACAGCTTCTAAGATTCAGGTTTGTTAAGACATGACAGATGAAGTGTCACTGCATGATTAGTAATAGGGGAGGGCAATGGTTACGTTAAATAAAGTCTGAACCACCATTCCTGACTCAAAACCAATTACTGAGTGCCTGAGAAAGACTGAGGATGTATGAGACACCTATCTCCTGTCATCCCTGTCACATCATCCTTCAAGGAACCGATCTCCACCTACTCTCCACACTTTCATTATCTGCTTTTAGAGCTGATTCCCCTGCACTTACCTCTCCTTTCAGTGGGAGCATGGTGACCTTCATCAGAAACCTCTGTTGGGTCCTGGCCCCCTTTAAGTTTTAGTAAGGTGTCCTGTAGGAGGCTGAAACAATATTACGCTAAAACTGCAGGACCCAGCTGCACTGGGAATATGCTTGTGTTAGCAGAAGAAGAGGTAGAGTGGTCATGCCTGTGTGACCTGGAGTGCATGCACTGTCTGCAGCCACAGCTTTCCAAGCCTGTAAATCTGTATTTGACTCCAGGATGTGCTAAAGGACAGCCCAATCTGGAGGTTTTCAGAGGTATCTCCTGAGAAACTGTACTGAAGTAAATGAGAGACACATCATGAATTTGCTGTAGAAGATCCATAAGCACACCTGCTGAATGACTAGCCTAACAGCAAATAGATACGTTGAGCAAACGTGAGACAAGGGAAGATTTGAGATTAACCTATAACGACAATATGTAAGGCTAGGGGCATATTTGCTTGTATTTATTTTTCCCTGGTGCAGTATATAGCATGGCCAAGAAAACAGTTCAACCAATGCCGCTGTCGTTTTACTATTTTAGGTTAATAAAAAATTTAAATTTATATCTTTTTTACTACCTTTCTTCTGAAAAGATCTTTCTCTTCCTTCCACACCATTAGGAAAAAAATTCCACTTCTCAAAGAATTCATTACCAGCCTCATTTTTAATGAATTATTCCTATTTCTTATTCTCTACCATCTTGCAGATTATGCCTGAGATTTTACCAGCTCCCCTTCGGAAATTAGTTCAGCTCCCCTTAGGCATCTTTGAGAATATCAGAGCAGAAATGAAAGATTAATTTAGAAAATTTTACTTTGTAAAGTTGCAGAAGGAATTCTTTAATAGAGAATAGAAGTATTAGGCTGTGAAGAAAAGAGAATTATGAGGAGTTTCCAGGAAAAAGGAAGAAAAAAAAAAAAAAAGAAAAATAAGGAAAATGTGGAAAAACTTGTAAAATTGCACAAGTCTCATGCTTCTCTCCTCTCCAAATTTCATGGACATTTTCAGATGCTCTGGAACTACACCCAGTTCTGGAAGTAGCTGCCAGCACACGATCACATGTATAATTGGGAAAAAAAGAACATACTCTATATGATTAAGGGCATCTGTGTATGGCTCTAAGAATTGATAGTAAAGACAGTGGGGATAAAATGAAGTCTTGTCTCATCAATGCAAGTGTTTGGAGCTATGCAAATGAGTAAACCTTAGTGCTTCAGATGCAGGACTGTCATTTGAACTGTGTCAGGAGAAAAAACACTGTATTGACTTAACTTTTTTTATTTGAACACATTCTTTTATTTTTCGATCAGTAATTCTAATGCCATCTTTTCCTTGAGCAGTTAATCTCTCTCTGGGTCAGAGTAATAAAATCATAACTGCTTCTACCCTGTAGTCAGAGTGATAAATTTATAATTGCTTTTATGGTACTCCACTACAGCCATCTCCTGAGAGCATCCCGGTTTCTGCTGGTTTCATGATTTTCTTTGACATAGTGTCATAAAAAGTATGGCTTTTTTTGGCAATCAATACCTATGTTTCTCTTTTAACCACAGAATTAAAGTAATTGTTACAGTATAATTAGTGTTAAGTGACTTGTTAAGTGACTTTTTTTTTCTTTTTTTTTTTTTTTCATCTGTGAAAAAAACTAGTTCTTGGCAGAAATACTCAGTGTTTTCAAGTATCTGGATGCCTAGCTGGCAAAACAAACACTTAAGAACATTTTGAAGTATCAAAATTAATCATATTAGTAGCGACTGTCATAAATGGTTTCCTGAATGTCTGGAAAGAAATTCTACCAAATTATAAACCTTTCTTTATTTATTGTTGGCATTGGAGTGGTCTTTTTTATAGCTAAATTCCTCTTCCAGTAGGATTATCACAAATACAATTTTCCCCTATGGAATATAGATAATACCGTAATTTTTGCTCAAGAGCTTTCTTGTCTTTCTACACATAATCTCATCTCCACTAATCTCAGGACTTTTCTTCTTAAAGAATAATAATGTCTGGGTTTGATGTCAAACTATCTTTTATCCATTTCCATAAGCATCCAAGTTACTGTCTCCAAACATTACTGTCCTCTACATGAGCTTGCAAAAGACCGTAGAAACTAATAGGTCTGGTCAGAAATAGCTGACACAAAGGGTTGGAATGCCTGATTTTTATCCATTGAGTTTATTCTGTCTTCCCTTTCAGATTCATTTCTGGAGTGCTTCTTCTATTTCTGTAGTCTTACAATATATTCAATGTATTCTTATTCTTTCCACTATGAATAAGCCATCAGATAATTTTGGCTTTGCTAGATTTGGGATAACTTCTAGATTATATTACACCTTTGAATTTATTCTAACAAACCAATTATATAAAGCATTATGTGAAAGAATATCTTTTGTTGTTTCAGAGTTGTAGGCAGTTCATTCCTACTCGATCTTAATTTGGTTCTACCTTTTCATCAGTTAAAATTAGTGAAGCACATACCCCTTTTGTCCTTCCACTAACACACCTCCACCCCTTACACCATTCCATTTTTATTTCCCCTTGTTTTAACGTAACAATCTTCATGTCTTGCCCTTCAAGACAATAGATCTCACAATATCTTGGGTCTTATTTGAAAACAATATAGCATTCATGATCTTCTCTCGCACAGCAGTCTGAACAGGAACAGAGATTTCCAGCCTTTGTTTCTTACAGCCCATTCAAATGAGTAATTTCATGCAATGGCATGCAACCTCACTGCAAAGCAAAGTCAGGACGGACCAGCATCCTGTTTTTACTAGCTAGCTCTTTACTGGTTTTGAAGGTGATTGAACATCTTCCAATAAACATTAATTTAAGAGGGGCTCTTGCTAAAGTAAAACCTTTTTTTTTAATGCCATATTTTCCCAGGAAAATTAAAACATTAACATTATTTTTTTCCTATCTCTCTCTCACATCATATTTTTTCCAGTAAACTACTTGAGAAACAGGCAAACAAAAAGGAGGGCAGAAATGGGTGTGGAAAACAAAACAGCTTCTGTAAAATCACAACTGAAAACTTTTGGCTCTGTAAGCAACCATTTTGCAGACCTGTGGAATAAAAGACCTGAATATTCAAAACTATTTTCCTCTATTTTTTTTTTACTAGATCTAAGAGTTTTCTCTGGACCCTAGGCAATAAAGAGGCATACTTTATAATCCATTATATTAGCTAATTCTCATTTGCTTGTAAACACTTTAATTTATAATAAGGTGTATCCCTCAACTTTTCTAAATGCAAATAACATATGTTATATAGGGAAAACTTGTGCTCAGTCAAAACGGCCTGAAAGACAGGCCAGGTATGATTATAATTATTTCCATTTTCACTGGAAATGGCTATATCTGGAAAGTCAAGAACAGATTTTGTCAAGAAACTCAGCTCATTCCTTGGTCTGTGACAAAGATATATATTTGCACTTTAAAAAACTTTTCTGACTAAGCAGCGTGTGACATTGCGAAGAGATTTAGAAGAAAAACATGGTAAAGTCAAACCAAGCCAGCAATATCAGAGCACTGCAATTGCATCCTGATGTCATGGTTTCAGCTTGGATCGCATTGACTTTCTTACTAGCAACTGGTATAATGCTACATTTTGGATTTGGTATAAGAAATACTGTTGATAGCACACTGGTATTTTCAGTTGTTGATAGGCAGTTATGGCCTTTCATCCTCCTCATCCTGCCCCACCAGTGAGTAGGCTGTAAGGGCACAAGAAGTTGGGAGGAAACACAGCCAGGACAACTGACCCCAACTGACCAAAGGTATGTCCATACCATATGACATCATTCTCAGTACATAAATCTGGGAGAAGAAGAGGGAAGCTGGGGACATTCATAGTTATGGTGTTTGTCTTCCCAAGTAATTGTTCTGTGTGATGGAGTCCTGCTTTCCTGGAGACGGCTGAACCCCTGCCTGCCAACTGGAAGTGGGAAATGAATTCCTTGTTTTGCTCTGCTTGTGTTTGCAGCTTTTGCTTTACTTATTAAACAGTCTTTATCCCAACCCACGAGTTTTTCCTCTTTTACTCTTTCTATTCTCTCCCCATCCAATCTGGGGGGAGTGAGTGTGAGGCCGCACAGTCCTAGTTGCTGGCTGGGGTTAAACCATGGCACCTGAAAAGTGGAGAAGGCTGCTAAGTTCCCCAAGTCAGCTGCTGAGCTGGAAGGAGCATAATGATGTCAGTGAGATGTGCTGCCTAAGCCAACAAGCTGTCCTGAAAACTAGGGCTAATTAGCCCCTGATCAGCACTGTTCTCACTCCTCTACCCCTTGGGACTGGTCTTGGCACCTGCAGAGCATTGTCCTGCAGACTATAGATGCACTACTCAACTTGCAGCTGTCTTGGAAATGCTAACACAATGTTTTTCTGGACCGGATAGCTTTGTGTCAACCTACCTCTAGATCCCTCTGCCTTGTGAAATATAGATATATATTGAGCCATCTCACTTAAATCCCAGAACATTGATGTCATTCTACAACTCTCATAAGTCCTAGTTCACTTGAAATTTTACATACGTTTCTGATTGTTAAGATACATTTCAGCAAGCTTATCAGTTGAAAAATGGATGTTAAACCAGAAAGATACAGGCCAAAAGGTACAGATTATATAGCTCAGTCGAAGTATTTCAACCAATTTCTTGTTCCTCTTGACATACATGCACTTCTTGGCAAATTTATAACTTTTCTTAAATTTTATGTTTTGGGTAAGAAGAATGTTATAGCATTTGTGTTTGGAAATCAGAGTATATCTGACACGAGAAGCAGTAGCTCCAGCCCACCTAAGTACTCCTTGCTCTTCTTAAGGATCCAGTCTCCCTTCCTTAACATATCAATGTCAAGATCAAATGAGCAAAATAAGTGTATATAAAGATATATTTACAGAACTGTCAGCCAGCTACTGCATCTGCAGCTTCTAGAAATAACTCAGTCTCAATAAGCACTGTGAAATTCTGTAACTATAAAAATGTGAAAGCAGTTGTAATATGTGGTGATGGAAATACTCTGCCAGATTCCTTGCAAGGTTTCACAATGGCTAGGCTGCTCTGTAAGTGTCCTCAGCTGGAAGAACGTTGTCCCCTCTTGCATTTGGCCTGTCAATAATTGTCTTTTTGTGATCTCTCTTAGGCTTATTTACAGGTTGCTATAGTGAGGGTCTAAGGACACACAAGTAATTTCTCTTCTGCAGCCAGTCTCCTTCACAAGGCAAAAGGACTGTACGGAGGTTCTGGGGTAGCTATTGAGTGGCCCTGGAATTGCAGTTCACCTTTCTTTCTGTGAATCTGTATATCCGCTCATATGTATCAATTCAGTTTCCCAGGCTCTGTGTAAACTCTCTTACAAAGGAAGAATGACTCTAGGGTGTTTTTCCTATCTACTTTATCTACTTGCTATTTATCTACAAATCTAAGTTGTAGCAGCTCCTTATTCTGTAGGTTGGCATAACTGTGCGTGATCCTGGTCTTGTCCCCTGACACTTACAAATCCAGCTTGCACTTTTGTCCTGGTGTTCTCCTCAAGGCATCAGACTCTTGCTCATTGACCCTCTTCTTGTATCTGGATTCCTTCTACCTTCCAAAGGAAGAAAGTCTGTGAATGAAAACAGTGTTTCTTGGGAAGAGGAAGAATGGACAAGAAAGTGAGCACTATCTAGGACAGAGCATTCAAAAAGGTCTGACATAATAGCATGAAAACACTCTTTTTTTTTTTCCCCTTTTTCCCATAGTCGCCTGTACATTTTCCATACAATTAAAGTGCTTTGTGCTGCCTCCCACTAGCATGGCTTAAATGGAGTACAGGTCTGAGATATGGAGTTATTTAAAACCTCTGAGCTTGAAAGTTCAGTTTGTTCTTGTCTTTTTTGAAAACTGCATTTTTCAGGAAAGAGAGAATGTTCTGATCTTACGATAAACACAGAAGTCAAGAGGAGTATCTGCTTCCATCCGCTGAGCTTTCCTTGTCTGATGAAGAAGCATGAGCTACACAGAGTGTAGAACAAAATCAGAAAGATAAACTATTCTTCACTCTTTTATAATAGCCTGTCCTCTGGCTTTAGCATATGGCCAGGATATCACACAGAACAACATTTTCTTATTATAGATTAGGAACAGCACTGAGCCAACTGCAGTTTCAAATCCATCTGCCCATACAAAAATAGTTTTGCACTGGGATCTTCCTTCTAATGCTGAATTATTTCAGCCCACAAACTCCTTCTTCCCAAACGGCTGAGGTATCAATGCACTTTTTAAAAAACATAATCAAATGTAACAGAGAGCTCCCTCTACCAGTATCCCGACAGTGGCTTTGCATTAAGTACGAGTTCCACAGCCCTCTCAGAACCTGTTGGGAGAACTTTATAGGGCGTATCGTTGTTGTGTTGATTCAGTATTCTGTGAATATCCATATGCAGTCTTTCTCCTGCAATCAGATTTGTCGGAGCAGTCTGTAGTATCTGTGCAGAGCCCCTCTGTAGTCTGCACGTTCGGCAGCATTGCAAAGATGGGCAGCCTTGCCTAGATCTGCATCCACTGGGCCATTTCCTAGTTTTCTATAGTTCCCTATCCAAGACTTCTTCTTTTAAGGAAATAAACAACAACTTTGTGCTAGTTTTTTCTTGAAGCTGTTTTTTCCCCCAGTCTGACTGCTTTTTCCTCCCTTGTATTTTACTGCCTCCTTTGTGTTTTTCCCAGCTTCCCTATTACTCTAACCAGTCGGATGATTTTCCTACTCAAAACTATTTTTTTTTGCATAATAATAAAAAAACTGCCATCTTTTCCTTGATTTTTAATCCTTATCAGCTCAAAGCTAAGTACATTTTCATCTAACAGAAACAGGTCATCTTCTGCAATTTGTCCTCAGTCGAAACGTTCCTTCCCCAAATTGGCTGATGAAAATATTACCCATAATTGAAAAAGGAGATGAAGGTGTGGGATCCAAGCAGCTTATCATGAGTGCTTTCTCCATGTATTTTTTGTTCAACACTGAAGATGAAGCATTGGGCTGCAGCATGCTTCACAAAACTCACAGAAGTCCAGCTCTCATCTTGCTCTTGTCTTAGCTGTGTATTGTGTTAAGTCCATGAAAGTCTATGAGGTTACACTAATAAAAAATTGGGATGACAGATTAGAGAGGTCTATATTTATTGGACTTTTGCAAAACCATATCTCCTTCTTATTCAGTTCAAAGCATTAAGGATTGTTTCTAGCTATTCTGTCAAATTATTCTCTTCAATTAGAGCCTGCTGATGAAGTACAGAAGTAGGATACTTTGCACACAGCTCAGCCACTTCTGTGATTCTGCAGCATTTTAGTGAAATTCATATGGTACATCACTCTCAGAGAAAAACCTTTTGGACAGGCAAAAATGAAGCAGCAAAAGCTGAAGTGGCTGTATGAAGTTTCTTACTCATAAGGAACTAGTGCAAAATTGAGATGGAGATCAAATACTACATTAAGAGGTTAACAGCCTATATAAATCACAACTGATCATCACCCATTTACTCAAGAGTATCTATTAAAAAATCCTCGGATGTTCAAAAAAATTTAGAGATGAATCAGAGTCTCAGAATGCTTTTTGGTAATTAAATCATTGTCTAGATACACATTGCAGATACATCAAAGGAGGGTGAGATTTATGTTTTCCATTAGCTGTTGAAATGGTTCTTGGTCACTGACAGGAAAACTTGTGAGTAAATAAAGGTAAATCGCTGTAGATTGTATCTCACTGTAATAGTGCTTTACTTAAGGTTAAATTGTGCTTCTGTGCCAGAAAACATAAGAAAGCCTCAATACTGATCACACTGACATTCCTTCAGACAAAAGGTGGCTTTCAGACAACAAGATGGTAGGGCATGTGCCCTATGTTTCTCCTCTCAAGAAAAATGCAAGCAATACATGGCTTCAGGAAGAAACCTCAAAGATGGAGAATTTGATTTATGTTCTTCCCTACTGAATACATTCAGGGCTCTCTGACTCAGTCACATTCAGCAAGGTCCACAGTCTTTTTCACCTGTGGATAGCTTCACGAATCCAAAGACAGTCAACTTTGGTATAGCAAATAAAACACCTTTAGAACCTTCTGGCTTT
>VZTM01010902.1:0-42905 GCA_013400555.1 Jacana jacana | reverse complement strand
TTTTTTTTTTTTTTTTTCCTAATCTCGGGCTTTTAACTTATAACAAGCTTTGGAAATTACACTTTGATGAAAAATATCGACTAAAAGAATTATTAAATTTTCTCCATGTCAGGAACATGTCCATAGACATTTGACAAAGCATCACACAACGCGCAAGACAATGAAGAATGCAGAGGAGTTACTATCTTCTCTGGGGTAGTTCTCCATTCAGATTTAAAGTGTTGGTCTCAAACTTTGTTGCATTGGCCTAAATAATTAGCAGACATTTTACAAAGAGATAGCTCCTCTGAGACTGTAAAACATTTTCCTCTGGCTCCTACCCCTTTCTGTAAGAAATGAAATGTTAAGGGTTCGTGGTGTTTATCCAGATCTAAACTACACTCCAAAAAAGCTAACAAACAAAAATATCCCAGGCTTCCTACTTTCCTATCAAAATGGCTCACCATATCATAATTTTAGCCTTGTTTCCTAAAGAAATGAGAATAAACAATCATGTGGACTGGGTGTTGTATGTCATGACATTCTTTCCCCCAGTAGCTACTGACTGCAGTTGCCTGTGTTAAAGAAAACTGTTTTAGGGGAAAAGGCTTACGAATGTGAGAAAATGTGTAGTACTTAAATTGGTGTGGGAGACGTTCAGTGCGTCAGTACTGAGACATATATTACTTAATGTATTTACTGTGGGCATTTATATAACATAAAGAGTGGATTGGAGAAATTTGACATTGAGAACCTTCCACAGTAAAACCAGCTGAAAATGTACATAGATATGTACATGCATGGAAATTAGCAAACTTAATTCAAGAAGAAAGGTATGTTCTGAATTCGATGGATGCAGCACGGAAGAGATCTGGATCCCCAGCATGCAGGTGCTCAGCTCTACAGCTACTGCATTCAGCTTTACAGTATCTCTACAGAGCTGTAGAGCAGCTTTCAGGAGGCTTCAATCCCATGAAGAATTATGGAGTGTTGCAGTCTCCTGGACTGCACTTAGTTTTAAAAGAAAGGTCAGGAGAGCATATACTTAGGAAAAACAGGGTAAAACAAAGAGAAATTAGGTAAAAGTTCTTACCTCAAAATTTGTTGACATCGACCCTCCTATATTTCACAGAACCACAGAACAGTTAAAGTCAGAAGGCACCTCTGCAGATCATCTGGTCCAAACTCCTTGCTCAAGTAGAGCCACCTAGAGCAGGCTGCCCAGTGCCATGTCCAGACAGGTTTTGAATATTTGCGAGGATAGAGACTCCACAACCTTTCTGGGCAATGTGTTCCCAGTGTGTGAACTTGAGGAGTCGCTTCTTCAGTTATATATAGATTTTGAAAACTGTATCCAAATTTTCTCCACGAGAATGATATAAGGAGGTCTGCGGTTGTTTTCAGTAATTCAGAGCACACAGAACCGTACTCTACAAATCCAGTTTACCCTGGCTGGCAATATTACAACCATTTGGACCAGCTTTTTGGTGTTTTCTATCAAATTTACTCAATTATATACCTTTTGCCACATATCTAGCCAACTACTAATTTTTTAGACACTTATATTTTTCCTTTGTGATTAAATCCAGCCATTAATGAAAGATTTGTCAGAATAAACAGTGAACAATTACTGATCTGGACAAAAGCTAACATGAACATTTCTTAAACAGCTAGAACAAGGTACAGAGGAACTGTAAATGTCAGTCTTCTGCAAAATAAAGATAATTAAATCCAGCAAGATATGTACTCTTGCCCATTAGATTTAATGGGAGGTTTGAAAGAGCAATACAAAGCACATGCTTCTCATCTAGGTTCTTATATTCCCTGTATGCTTTCTTTCCTTCATTTTCCTTCTTTTGGTGGACTTTCTCAGCATGAGGCAGCTTACCCTCTGCCTTACAGGCTGCAGTGCTGGCACTGCCTGAGGGGGCTGCAGTGCTGGCACTGCCTGAGGGGGAACCCTCACTCAAGCACTCCAGCTCTGTTTCATCTTTCTCTTCTTCTTTGTGTCTCTAAGCATTCATAATACCTCTTACTCCTGGGGCTATCTACATGTTCTGGTTGCTTGGAAACCATTTTTGAATGGCTACATAGGGTTTAGGAAAACTTGTCTTTGATAATTCTCCCACCTCCTTTCTTGTAGTGGAGTACTGTTTTAAGTACTACAAGTAATTCTTTTAACGTTCATTCTCATTATCTTTTATGTGGTTATTAGGTTGTTTTCTGTTCTTACAAACACCATACTTACTTACTTAGTTGGGATTTTTTTTTTCTTCTCTTTTCTTTCATCTTTATCCTCCAATGTAACTTTTCGTACCACAACTCAGTAACGTCCTTCTAATGCAATGCAACTGAAAAAGTCATCACAGCCAGAGCCCTGAAAGCAGGCTTTGTCTGGAGGTACAATGTGAAAAATCACAAAGAGGCTCTACTCCTGAAAATGTCACAAGAGCATAAATAAGACCTGCTTCCTTCATATATGTTAGCTTAATTCTGCTGTTGAATGAGGAGGAACTGCAGGATCCTCCTGGCTTTCCTGCAGCTGGGAAAGAAGGAGCATGATAAGGTCTTACCTGATTAACACCAGTCTGTAGAAAGATCAAAGGGTAAAATAGGTAGCAGACCCATTGCAAGAGCCAAAATAAGGGCAGAAAAAGGGCTCTTTGTCCTTCCAATGGCTTAACTGGACAAAGTATAATTCCCCAATTATCTTTCTTGCTACAGTTTGCTTCTTATGAATGACAGAATTTTTCTATGTAATAATTATCAGTGTTCTGATATGGAATAACCATGTGTATAGCATAAAATCTTGAGGTATACCTTATTAAATCCATGGACAGAATTCATATTTTCATAGGGACAATACGTTTATTTAATTCTTTGTGACTCCGAGGTTCTTGAATCTGTACCCACATTTCATATAATTCTCTGGGTCAAATATAAAATTTTTAATATTCTTTTGCTTTACTAGTAGGTTTCTGAGTCTTAAGGATATCTAGTCGATTGTCTAAAACATTTTTGAAAAATAATCAATTCATTTCAGCTGACTGTCTATTTCCATTCAACTAACTTGGATCACAAGTAAACTGATTGATAGTTGAACAGATGATTGCCCATTTAAAATGGCTGTGGAAATGGTTCTTGTAAAGACCAGGATTAGTGACTATCACTGGTTCTGTTGAAGAAACTCCATCTTCATTTATCACTTGTGCTCCTTTCTTATCATCCTAGCCTGGACCCAGACCTTTCCCTGCATCCTGGCAAAAGTCATTCCCTGCCACTACATAGTTACAAGCGCTGAAGATTCTGCAGACCAACAGACCTGTGTGAAGGTGCGTGAAAACCTGTGGTTGTACTGTGTGTTAGTTGAAGTAATGGTTAGAACTCCCTCTCTGTAATGTACACAAAATTAGAGCAATGAAGTTAATTATTTTTCTTACAGGTATCTTATAGTACTCCAGAAACAAATCTGCCATCCCAGCTGGAGCTTCAAGATGCTCAGAAGTCAGCTTTAGATCAATTAAAACTTTAGTTTGAAAGATGAAGCTGTTAGAATCATAGAATCATAGAATCATTTAGGTTGGAAGAGACCCCTGGGATCATCAAGTCCAACCATCAAGTGCTAAAACCAGAAGTGTCAATGAGACTACAGAGACCATATCCCCACCTGGAGGCAGCTCTGACTTCAAGTGAAGAAAAAGCACAATGCACAGTCACAAAGGGTCTCCCAGACCTCACTTTACCATGTTTTCCATCCTGCAAGCTCTACTTCCATAACCTATAAGAAAAGTGGAGAGAATGTGATTCTTCTCTCCTTCCCCTGGGAAGTCATATATGTTTTGCACTGCAGCTGAAAGGCAGGGAACAGATTAGAACTTGATACAAGAGGAATGTCCTTCACCCTGCCATCTCGACATTTAAATCTGGGAAGCTCTGAAGAGTCCACATTTCTACAACTCTTCAAGTAATTTTATTGTTTCGTCATACCCCTATTTTGAAAGCTATGTTTTTAATATTAAGTGTACATATTAGGTGTACAATACAGTCAAAGTTTGCTAAGCAGCATAAGTTCAGCCTTTTAAATTTGTACATAGGCATCAGTCTAGAAGGGGTGAACTCAATAGATCTGAAAAGATTCAACGGTCACTGTCTTATTTTAGCCTCGTCCTAAGATCCTCTTACTTCTCTTTGTCTGCTAACATTTTTAAAAGCAGCTGATTGCTCATCTCAGTGTCCCATATGCTGGGGAAGGAGGGAGAGGGGGAGAGAACCATTTATTTTGCTGCCTTTATTCCCATGAGAACGACTAATCACGTGGGAGTAGAACAACAAGTTCTGCTAGGCACACAGAATCTGCTTATGAGACACCTCTGCATACTCTCGAGGTTTCATTAGCTTTAAGTGGATTTTTTCCACTCCTCCAGATCATTGTTATTTCAAAACCAAATTTATTCAAACTAGGGAAAGACACATCTCAAGTATGCCAACTTCAAACTCAAGCACAAAATGCACTGTATGTATTTTTTTTAAACAGCTCAATGATGAAAATATGCATCAGATACAAGGATGGGTTTTTGGTATACTCTTCCTTTTCACGCTGTAGGGAATGCTAATAATTAGTATGATTTCTGTCATCCTTTTAAGAGACTGCTGAACCTGAAATTGTTATGGAGAAATAATTTTTCTATACTGGCTGTCTGCAAAAACAACCAGTTCTGTGTTTGCTGTATGATCATCTAGGAAGAGAGTAACACAATAGCTACACCCAATGGCAACTTCATTAACTGCTATTTTTCTGAACAAAACAGGATTTTCTTCCTAGGGATGTAGTAACCAAGGTCAAACAAATGCTTAGGCCAGTGTTAACAGTGGCTTTTCCATGAAGGGAATTAATTTTTAAATGGTTTTCCTTTAAGTAATCTTTCACTTCCATAATTCAGATTTCCCCTGCAATTTAACTTTTAATGCACAGCAGTGTCGTTCTTTTGACTGATTTATTATCTTCTCTAAGTACTGCACTTGGAGTAGGGTAATGAATTGAGGCACATATTCTTCTCCTTACAGAATTCTTAGGTTTGATATTTTTACTTCTTGGAAACAACAAAAGTAGCTTTCAGATTATGAACAACAGGAGGTGCTGCCATATCACATTCTAGGTTTGCAAACAGATGTGAAGGTGATACTCTTAGATGGATAACAGCCATCTCCAGTTCTGTAGGATATCACATTAGCCTCCGAAGATATAGGTGCCAATAAAAAAATAAAAAGCCTGGGGGAAATCCTCTGAATTTTGGCAGAACAGTGATTTTTCCCATTGAGAAGTAAGAAAAATTTGACAGAAGTCTAAAATTTCCATTGTAATTTATAGAGATTGAAAACTGTCTTACATACATGCTCCACAAACACAGGATTATACCTTCAACATAAGTACAGTTGGGAACTTTGCTAATAGTTGAACCAGGCTAAGAAAAACAAAATAAAGCTAAGAAAAAGAAAATAATAATCTGAAGTTTTAAAGTCTACAGTGCCTGGAAATAACTCTGACATCCCAAATTGAATGTCAAGGCAAGAACTGAGAAATAGGAAAAAATAAAGCAATGGACTTGAAATCAGTGCTTTTCTTGAAAAGTGGAGGGCTTCATTCTATGGCTTGTTTGTTTGTTTGTTTTATATTTGCACCATGGCTGATTTAAGCTTGATGGATCAATTTTCACCACAGAAAAAGCGTCAAAATCTCAATTATCTTTTAAGTTTCATTATGGGAAATTTAGGGGAAATTTCCATACAAATTAATAAATGAAGGGGGAGAATTTACAGGTTTTTCTTTTTTTTATGGTATCAGAACTTGGATTTTTATAGTGTATACATGTATTTTCCAGTGACATTCCCTACTGATTAAGAAAAAAAGTAACTGTTTCCAGTTCCCTGCTGCTATGAGCAGTTCTGTTGCATGGCATGTGGCTTATGCATTCACTAAAAACAACCACAATGTTCTAGACATGTAAGAGTTGATTCTCCTCTGGAGGAGCAATGACTCCAAAGTTTTAAAAAATACAAAAGCAGAGAAGATGCAAGGGGCTTTTTGGTACAGGATCAGTGATGAAAGAGGATGGGGAGAACTCCGTCCATAACAGTCATCTGCCTCCATGAAAGCAAACTTCCATCCCTGGCACAAGGTCCAAATTTGAGTACTGCCTTAACAATATACCCATCAGCCAAAACTCACAATTCGCTGTCCTACCACTTTTCAACATTAGCAGAAGAGGAATAAAAACTACAAAAGCTGATTCACTTCTCCCATTGCACTGCTTTAGGAAGAAGCCAGTGAGATGCCAAGAAAACCAACATGACCCAGAATGAATGGGCAGAAGCCATCCCTGCAATACACCAGTATGTTTTATCAGCTTCACCTGAATAGATTTACAGGGGCAGCAAAGCCTCTCCTAAAATCATGTGTTTTTTTTCCTCTGAGTGTTTAGCCTTCATCATTGCCTACAGAAACAGGATGCCCTCATGGATACAAGGGATTCACTCAAGTCTGACTTGCAGAGGATCTTTCTACACCCTGCCTAATATTTTTGTTAAAAGGCTGGCACTGCTCTTCACTACCACAGCTGGAAGTTCAACACAGCTGAAAATTCGTCAGGTGGAAAACTAAAGTCCAAAGTTAATTGCTTATTAGCAAAAATGCCTTTAGTGAGAACCTTGTAGATTGTATTATCCAACCATGTGTAAGAGCATCCCAGATCACATTTCTCAATCAAAGTTCTGCTAAAACAAGTTATGCTGATTGCAATTTGCTTTAAGGACGAGTGAAGGTCTCTGGAAGGATGCCAGCATACCTATTGCTGGGATATATGTATTAAAGCATCCAATGACAGACAAAAATGCACATGAAAGATCCCAAATATAAAAAGGTGTCATCAGAAGTCCCTGTTGGAACATGGAAACCACAGAGCAAACAGGGTTTTAATTTGCCTGTATGCAACAAAACACTTAATTACACAGGAAGATCCCTGCAAAGGCAGGTTTATCCTTGAGCTTTACCACCAGAGTTAGCAGAAACCTTGGCAAGAGCAGCTGCTCCTCACACAGCAATGTTGATTCTGCTGAGAACATATGTGTTCCTCATGTAGGGAAAATGTCTTCTTCACATTGTTTGTCATTTATCAAGGAAAATGGGAAGAGGCTTGGATGAGACTGATGAAGCCTCTGTCTTAAATTCAGAGTAGTCAGGGATTACCCTGTCACTGACCTGTCAAGCACAACTTGGCTTCAGGCTCTTTCAGATCCTCAATACTGGAACTAATGGGAAAGAAAAAAAAATTAAAAATAAAAGCATCTTTTAAAGGGAAGGTGGCTGAGTTTTCATTTAAACTCAGCCATCCAAGCTGATATTTATCTTCCCAATAAAGATGCTGATGCCTAAACAACAAAATGACCAAAGAACAGAAAGAACTCCGAGCTCACCACATGAAGGTTTCCCAGCAAAGACATGGCAGTGCTAAGTCCTTGTATTGGTCTTTTCCTACCATAATGAATTAACCCACAGAAGTACTGCAATTTGGGAATTAGATCTGACAAATCAAAATGTCCCGTTCCTGCACATACTGAAAAGAAGGGCAGACTTACCACTGACTCTGAGACAGGAATTCTCTGACTCATCAACCACAAATATCAGCTTATATATGCGGCTGTGGCACAGTGACTGTGACTAGCCTGTCAGCTGACTCAGGAAACAAAGCATCAACTTGAGCAAATGGCAGTCCATGGCCATGCCCTGGTTTTATCTCTTTTTCTGCTTTAACATCCTTTCCCACCTCCAGGTTCATCCTAGAAATCAATGTCACCTCATTTCATTTTGGTTTTGGAATCCTTCCTGTTTACAGTGTAAAGGTCTTCAGGACTTTAACTGTGCCCTATTCACTGCCACCTGCCCAACTTACTTGAGGAGTTACCACCACAATACTAAGCCAGGCTGTTGTGCCTAGCTAGGGAATCACAGGATTTGGGGCATACTGTATTGTGCCCTACCCACACCAGATAGCCACATCCTGAGACCAAACACTTTCTCTTGAGTCACAGCAATCCATGGGCAGGCTGGGTGATTTTAAAAACACATGAAGCGACAGCTCCCTACGCTGAATGTCTGACAATTTATGGTGGGCTTTACACAGCATGGACTAGGACAGACAGTGGCAAAGTTGGAAAGGGTGTAAAAGAACAGAAATTGCAAGTGTGGAAGATACTGTGGTGGACTTGACATATGTACATCTGTACGTCCACTGTGGGAAGAAGTGAGCTTGCAAGCACACATGTACAAGATTTTTTTCCCCAACATATGACATAAGCTGATTTTGCATTCATTCAAGGGTAAATTAACATTTTCTTGGTAAAAAAATATAGAGGGTTCACATTTAGCCACTCTATTCATTCACTTAAAAGGGTAATTAATTCACAGATACCACCACTTTCTTCAGGCTACTTTTTAGCATGAAACTAGTATTGCTGGTGCAGTCAAATAAGCAAAATGATTTCTCTGAACTCTTTTATTTTTGAGGTGGTGGGGGAGGAAATTGACAAAGACCTGAGTCAGCCCCACGCATCCCTGCTGGCTGTTTGGTCAGCCTCATTTCATTATTTGTGTTAGTGCCTGGTGCCTGGCTGCTGCAGGATCTAACACCTCCCTTTGTCTGGAAAGCGAGCAAGCATTCAGAACACATTACTCACAGGCTGCAGCTCCTGGCAAAGTCACCTTCATGCCATATAACTCGCAGGTAGGGAGCACTGCACGGTGACTGCAGCTTACAAGAAAACTCCCCAAAACCACTTGTCCCAACTCCTGCAATATCCTGTCAGTACCTACAGGGCGAAGTCCTGCTCAGGCATAAGTGGCTCGTGAACTGTGCCCTGTTGCTTTTATGGATAAGAAGGACCATTACAGCCTTGTGATTTGATTTTTTACCTATCACAGAATGTGACAAAAGGCCAACTTTTCCCTAACTGAGGCTACTTTCTCCCTACACGTCTCCTACAATCAAGGGAGAAGGAGTCTCCTGTAAATGGCTATAAACGCAGTCTCTTTCTGTACATGATTCATTCAGTCTTTCCTGATTATAATGAGAGCCTAGCAAGATCAGCCCCATAAAGCTAATAGCCTTTGCAAAGACTTCTTCTGCATGTTTTGATGCCTATTACTGAGCTCAACAACTCACTGAACTGAACATTCATTGCAGAGACATCTGTTCTTGAATTAAAGGCACTACAGATAAGATCATCTGATGTCTCTGTCTCAGCCAGTCACCCTCACTTTGCTTTCTAGTCCCTGTAGGAAAATTGACATACAAAATATTTTGGAAAAATGGTAGCCTGCAGTGCCTGCAATCTAGGGGACCACTTTTAGATCTTCAGATGAGATGAGTCCACCTCAAAGAATGCTGAATATACTACTGCTTCACTGTCTTCAATACCTTCATCCCTTAAACTTTATTTTCCTTTTTACGTGGCAGGAGGGTTTTTTTGATAGCCAGAGAATCATAAGCAAGTAAAATCTCATCTTTGATTAAAAGAGAGAGTCAGAGAGGTTTCCATCCTGTGTATCTGTGCAGAGGTGCTCGCAAACATGAAAAACATGTCCTAGAGACTCATAAATGTGAAAGTAAGTTAAAAATGCCAATACACTTTAAAAATAAATCTCATGATTTGCAGGTCTTCCTAATCTTTGATCATTTAAGGATGACAACACTGTAAATAATATTTTCTGGCCCAAAATAAAAGGCAAATGTTATAATATTAATGCAGAATGTTAAAAAAGATAAATTAATGTGATCTGAAATGTCTATTAAAAATTTCATAAATATTATATACCATTCAGAGGAAAGGTGTCACATTTGAAATGTCTGCTTACACCATCAAACAATCTTCCAGGTCAAGCCTGCAGGGCAGATTAGGAAAGAATAATTAGGAAAGAATAAGATATTTCCACCATCTTCCCTGGTAGAAGGAAAGGAGAAATATAAGACTTTGTCTACATATCTCGAACTAACGCCAACCTTGCAGTCTGCACATCTGAAAGACAAGAATTCAAGAACTGGACTGCTCCTTCAACAAAGTCATCAACCTAATATCTAAACCAAAACCCTCTTGCAGGCAAGTTCTCTTTGCAGCTGATCCTTCTGGTTGAGAGAGTATTTCTAGCCCCATTCCACCTGGAGCTCTTGGCTTGTTTTCTCCTTGCCCAAACACTAACCCTAACCCTTCAATGAACCATGTAGACAGGCCTTTTTTAAACCGACACTTTCACTCCCTATCTCATTTTTACTCTGCCTTTTCTTATTTTTTTATTTATGCACCTAGACTGTGTTTTCAGGACTTTTTCCTTAAATATTGGATTAAAAGGTATTTTGAAATTAAGGAAGTTATTATTAGACACTCACATAACTCCAGGAACCTAAACTTTATTGTGGGCACCATATACTCAGGATAAAATCATGATTTCCCGTAAGTGCATCTACTACACACATTGATAGACCATCAAGGAAAGAAACTAGAGAAGGCATTTTCTTCACGGACGGAAATCACAGATCTTTCAGAAGTTTCCTTTAGTTGGCAATACCAAATCATGAGAAGGCTTCAGGGAGACCTTATTGCAGACTCTCAGTACTTAAAGATGGCCTACAGGAAAGATGGGGACAAAATTTTTGGCAGGGTCTGTTGTAATAAGAGAAGGGGTAATGGCTTTAAACTAAAAAAGGAAAGATTTAGAACAGATGCAAGGTTTTGTGACTAAAACAACCTTGGTAACACAGCGCTGTTTTAACTGCTTCTGAGTAGATTTTGCACTGCCTCCAAGGACTTCTCTATTTCCCACTTTACTCTCCCAGACTGACCAGAGGCATATTGCATGACACATAATGTCATGCTCGGCAATAAAAACTGAGGGGTGGGTGGTTTGGGGAAGCTAGTCATTGCTTGGTGACTAGCTGGGAATTAATCTACTTGTAGGAGGCAGTGAGTGACTGCCTTTGCTTCACTTGTTTTGTTTTTTTCTTCCTCTTTCCTTAGCTTATTAAACTGCCTTTATCTCCAGTCAAAAGTTTTTCTCACCTTTGCTTTTCATATTCATATTTTGGGATTGTTTAGTTTGAGGAAGAGGAGGCTGAGGGGAGACCTCATCACTCTCTACAACCGCTTGAAAGGACATTGTAGAGAGGTTGGTGCTGGTCTCTTCTCACGGGCAATTAGCGACAGAACAAGAGGGAATGGCTGCAAGCTGCAGCAGGGTAGGGTTAGGCTGGACATTAGGAAAAAGTTTTTCACAGAGAGAGTGATCAGTCAGTGGAATCAGCTGCCCAGGGAGGTGGTGGAGTCACCTTCCCTGACTGTGTTTAAGAGTAGATTAGATGTGGTGTTGAGAGATATGGTGTAGGGGAGAACTTGTAGAGTAGGGGTGATGGTTGGACTTGATGATCCCAAGGGTCTCTTCCAACCTAAATGATTCTATGATTCTATGATTCCCTCCCTCATCCCATGGTGGGGGAAATTAAGTAAGCAGCTGGATGGTGCTTAACTGCTGGCCAAGGTCAAACCACCACAATTGGGATCAATTTGAGTCAGGGAAAAACATAGCTCCTTCACTATCTCTATCCCCCATGATGTTTTTTGCCTTCAGAAGACCTCAGAAATTGTCAAAAAGTTCTGGTTTATATCTGTTCACATGTTGCTGTTGAATGCAGTAATATGACTTCTGGGCGGGTCAAAGTCTAACACCCAGAGTGTGGATGTATGCAAAACATGAATACAAAGCCATGAGCAAATGATGCGCACTGTCTGCTCATCACAGGTAAATGTGGGTGCAGAAAGTTGAAGAAATAAAAGATTCCAATTGTATCACATGGGCCACTGTTTATACTAAATGAGTTGATGGTACAGTAGGGGAACTCCCATATGACCAGATCCATAGAAAAACTTGTTGACTATCATGGTTACACAACAGTGACATATACTAGTGGAGTCCTTCTAATGACTTGTATGCCAGCATGGTCTTGGTGGTGGACAGTCCCGCTCTTGGCTTCACCCTGACTTTGTGATGAACCCAAGCAGATCACTTGCCATTGCTGGTTACAGCCACAAATGGTAGGCAGGAGTCGTAGCCTCCATTGCATACTGCTTTAATGCCTTTGCTGAAGTGCCCTGGGTATCAGCAACCCTGCCATGCATTTATGGTAGCTGAAAGAGCCTGGGCTGGAAGTGTTGCTGGCTGAGTGAACCCTGAGAAACTGACAGAGTGGTGCCTGCCATAACAGAACAGCTGGTGAGAGAAGCCCCTCAGAAAGGTGACCAGAGGCCCAGGGATCTTGGGAATGGTGTCTGAGGCACCTCAGATGTGTCAGAACCCACCAAGGAGGTGGCAAAGGGAGGTCCTGCATGGAGGAGACAGAGGAAAGGGCCACAAGGGAAACTGTTCATGCAACCAGCTGCTATGAGGCACCATCAGGGTCTCAACGGGCTGTTGCAGCCAGGGCCAGGCAGCGGCCCACACCAGGAAAGAAGTGACCCATGTCAAGTTCAAAGAGGTGATACCATGGCTGGGGAGAGAGGTGACTCATCAGGCTCTCTCCATGGCTGGCATGGGGCACTGGGGGAACTGTCGAAGCACCCCAAGTTCCCCATGCCAGAGCCTGTTCCATGCCTGGCAGCATCAGCAGAGAAGCACTGCCCCCCTGATGTATCCTGGCTCTACACATGCAAGAATGCTTTTATTCTGTGAGTAACAAGAAGAAATTAAAAGTTAAGGCCCACGTGTCACAACATCAGTTTTCCTGCAGTGCTGTAAAAGGGTTTTTAGAGCCAAGCTCTGCTGGCTCTGTGTTTGGGAAGAAGAGCCCTGCACTCTGCTTTGTATTAAAGATCATGAGGAAGGATGGGTTCACATCGTGACCCTCACTGCCCATGAAGGGTTTGCTCCTTCTTCCATGCGTGGCTCTGGACCCAGAGCTGCGTGACAAAAATGGGTTTGCATTTTTTGAGAGTCGAATGCAGAGACTCTTTATCCACTTTTGTCTCGACCCCCGATCTCTAAACCTTGTAATTTACATGGTACTTCAGCTGTGACCGCAAATGACCTCGTAGTGCTTTCTTCTTTTCTTAACCACGGTTGATGCCATCTCAGCAGACAAGCGCAGCAACAGCAACATCTAGTGGCAAGTGAGATGATGGCTCCGCCAGAGCTGAAGCCAACGCCAATTGATAGGATACAAACCAAATACAGTTGTGCAAGAACAGAAAGTAGCAACAGAAAACTTATCCTGTAATATTTTGTATTTCAAAGTTATCTCATGTTTACATGTATATATAGTATATATAATATGTATATGTCAAATATAAACTATTCTTAAATCTTCTGTTGGGTTCTTACAGCCTCACATGGTTAACACTACACCATTACTTCAAATACCAACTGATTTGATGACAATTTTTTTATATCTTATTTAGCACTCTTAGATTTTAAACATGCAAAAACATAACAGCAGAATTTAAAGGGAAATGGTATATATAGTTATGGTTTTGTTATGTACTCAGGCAGTGAAAAGTGGTGCTTTAAGCATGAGAGGAACATTAGTTGTACAATATGACATTAGGGACTCCTGCAAGTCCAGGAGTGTACCTTGTTTTCTCTCTGCAAGGTTCAAAACAATTCAATAGTTTTTTTCTCTTTTTACCTTCCAGCACTAGCCATGTGTTTAGTATGTCAGACACTCATTATTCAAGATAGACAATTTTATAGTTAAAACATGAATCTAACTTATATCTCCTCTTTACGATTTTACTGGGTCTGCCTGCAATAGCCCATATGGTGCTGTTGTCATGGTTTTACCCCAGTTGGCAGCTGGTACCACCCAGCCACTCACCCACTCCCCTTTAGTTGGGATGTGGTGAGAATCAGAAGAATAATTGATAAAAAAATTGTGGGTTGAGAAAAAGGCAGTTTAATAGGTAAAGCAAAAGCTGTACACACAGGCGGAGCAAAACAAGGAATTCATTCCCTGCTTCCCATGGGCAGGCAGGTGTTCAGCCATCCTCAGGAAAGCAGGGCTCCATGATGCATAATAGTTACTTGGGAAGACAAATGCCATAACCCTGAACACTCCCCAACTTCCCCCCCTCCCCGCTCCCATCTTACTTTACTTCTCCCACAACTTTATTGCTGACCATGACATCACATGGTACGGAACATCGGAACATCCTTTTGATCAGCTGGGGTCAGCTGTCCTGCCTTTGTCCCCTCACAGCTTCTTGTGCACCCTCAGACTGCTCGTGGGTGGAGTGATGTGAAAAGCAGAAAAGGTCTTGACTGTGGAGGCCACCATTCAACAATAACAAAAACATCCCACATCCTGCTGTGGGAAGGGAATGAGCACCACAACCAGGTATACTTCATGCCTTTTTTTAAATATGCACATAGCATTGTGTCCAGAACTACCAAGTGTGATGATTTTCAACCAGGTCCTGGTAAAATACACAAGAAGGACTCTCATTCACAAACAGGAAAATGTATACATTTAAAACCTGTGAGGCAATAACTGTTATAGATGTAGATGAATGTATGCAGTTAGACAGAGACAGACATTCTAATACCTGTCTCTATATAGTCACATAAAAGGAACAGACTGCTATTATCATACTACTTTCCAGAGGACTTGGATCTCTCCCTGACCATCCCAAAATGTATAGCGTAGAAATGTTTCAAGACGGAGCTTCTTCAGGTTTCTATGCTTTATTTGGAGCTGCATATGGGCATAATATTTTAAATACAGTATGAGGTAATGGCCTGTTCAAGGAGTCTGAAGTGATGGCTGAAATAAGATTGTGTGCATGCTGTGCATTGAGTCCTATTCTGTCCAAAGACCCTGAGCTGAAAGGTGGCCAACACTTCTGAAAGATGGCTTGGGGAATAGTCTTTAGAGCCGACATCTGGCTAGTGACATTCAACTGTCTTTGCACTTTGCAGCAGTTCAGAAGAGATGGATCTATTTGTCTCCCAGAGCCCTAATCCTTTCAGCTTTCCCCATGTAGTCACAAGGGTTCACAGCTGCACTAAAACATTAGAGCTAGGCACTGGCAAAAGATAACTTTTTCTGGATGCAGCTCCAGCTTGAACTGAGACAATACATCCAAACAACCAAGTCTTTAGCTAAAGGAAAGCCTGAAGAATTTAAACATTGCAGTGTTGTGTGCTCATCAGGGTGGCATGTCAAAATTAAGGTAGTTTCTTCTTCCATGACTTGGAGAACAGGCCCTGACAAGGAAAAAATCCCTACTTCTTGTACTAGTTTTACACTTAGACTCTGCTAAGAAACTACACCAGTTGCTGCAGCATGAACTAGCATTCAAGCCATGTGCACAGGTACTAATTTCCCACCGCCTCCTCCAAATGCTTCCTGCACCAGGCATCTGGTCTATTGCAAGCTGTACTTCACCAAACGATTTAAAGAAATAGCAGATGGCAAGTGGCAGAGAGTTCCCTGATGGATAATTAGATCCTCCACTACTTCCCCGTTGCCTCACAGCTGCTATTCCCCAGGCTCTCAAAAGTGTTACCAGTGCAGAAGCATCACCACCCTCCCAACAGTCATCAGACTAGACTCTGAAGTTCGCTTTTTCACAAGTTACACTATATTCTAAAGGAAATATAGCATCATTTTTTATACCAGCTTCTCCTGGACCTCTGCGGTGTCTCCATGGCTTCTCCATGGACCTGTCCCTGGTCACTGCCTTGCCCTTGAATTGTTCACTTACCATCAAAGTGGCCATCCCCCAAATTTACTACAAGAAAAGCCAATCTGGACTTGTGTTCCCCCGAGTCCATTTTCTTATCCATGAGACTCCTTACATGAAGAACATTTTCCACACAGGAAATGATCCACAGCAAAAAGCCACCTTGCTCATCTGTCAAATACCTGGTAAGAGAAAATGGTCTTCAGGAGCAAGTTTGCTGCCAAAATCTGGTATTTGTAGGCTATTTACATCCAGAAATCCAGTGCTTAAATCATAAGTAGGATATGGAAGGAGAATGTTTACTCCTCTAACAACACATTATACTGCTGACCCTGTAAGTGTTCAGGCCTTTTGTGAATGTTGCTCGATATCCTGTACCGACGTGTGTCACAGATGGTAGAAAAGGAAGGAGAAATATCTAATTGTCCAGCATTTTTGTTTTCATTTCCCACATCAACTATCATTGGCTGCCCCTTCATTCCTACCCTCTAGAAAGGAATTACAGGTTCAAGTGACCAGTCATGAGGAGTTAGGACTTATTCTGTGCTATCAGTCCCCAGGGAACACAAGAAAAATGGAACTTACTACAGTGAAATTTTATTTTGCAGGAGCAGAGTACCAATTAAAATTCATCTTTGTCAAGTACTGTGTTAACCTTGAAAAGAATGGGGAAAAAATCTGAAGCAGAAACTGTTAACAGATCAGTAAGTATAAGATCTCTCTGACACAATTCTTTCATGGGTAATTTCTTGTAGAACAGGTAGTAATTTGTTTTTCCCATACTCAGACATACAATCTGTATGTGCCCAATACTCAGTGCTTCTCCTGAGTATACATCAGTTTACAAATTAATTAACCACCTTAACTAAAAGTTAGGTTGATGGCTTATCTCACTGACCCACTTATGTATGCAGGAGGGCAGAAGAAAGAAGAGAGAATTATTTCCTTCCTGAAACAGCGTTATAGAGTTTTCCAGTCCTCTTGACTTGAATCTCTCCAAAGCCAGCTGCTTCGAGGAGCTTGCTGTACTCTCACTCTTTGCCTTCTGTCTGGACCAACATATTCATGGAATACAGTTGCATTTCTAAAGGCCCACTTCTATCTTCATTCAGAAGCAATTCTACCAAGAGCACTTCACCACCTTGTGGAAGAAAGAGAAATAAAACACTTGCTGAGCTCTGAGAAGAAGAGATACTTTTCAGTTGAGTTACTAGGACAGTTCCTAATCTTCAGTTTCTGGAAGAAGCAGCCCCTACATAGAGTTGTATTTCAGCATCACAGAAGACAACAAAAGAGCAAAAGCGCTGGAGCATGCTCCTGCTTGGCTATGTAGGTACTGATGTACCAGGGCTGAAGGGGATGCTATGGCTGGGGTGGAAAATCTCCATTTCCCCCAGCTGAAATCCACAGGAGCTTACTGACTTTGCTGAGAACCTGGCTTTGCAGGCAGTATTTTCAAAGGTCAAAGGTTTGATGTGATGCTAAATGGCATTTTTACTATGATGTATATACATATCTAACAGCTTAGTGTTATAGTACTTATCTGATGTTTCTTTCTGCTAATAGTTATTTTAAGATAAAATATCACAAAACACTTAGGAGTCAATCCTTCCAAGAAAATTACCTTTTCCAACTTTCATGTAATTGTCTCACACAGAAAGTACAAACATTGGTAGATACATTGGATAACCACTCCGTTAGGCTTTATTATCCTGAAAAATATAAGCTCAAAAAATATGGCAGCTGAACTCCCAGAACGAAGCTACTGAAGGGTCTCTTTCCTTGCAGAAGACTGACCCTTCGCAGATGTGAGGAGCCCTTGCAGCCAGACATGCAGACACAGAGTTCATGAGAGCAAAGAGACAAAGGCTAATGAGAGGTAAGTGAACTACATCATCACCAGCCTGGTGTTGACACCCTTAGTGGTTCACAGGAACAAACTACAGGGAATCATGACTTTGGCGTTTATAGCAGACAAGAGACCATTCCAGACAACGCTTTCTTGGCTTCTTCTTTCCACAATTAGAAAGATGGGAAATGAAAAACATAGCCACTTACCCAGGCACTGGGGAAGCAGTGATGCCTGATGGCTCCCATGAATCCTGGTGACATTCAGCAGCACTGGGTCAGCAGTGTAATAGGCTTCAGTCTCTCAACATAAAGGCACTGACTGAAAGACATGAAGGAAAGCGCCTGGCACCAGAAGTATCAAGCACAGGAGGTAAAAATGCCAAACCCCTGCTATGTTTGCAAGAGGATAAGCCACTACTCAAAGAAATCAAACTCTGTAGAGAAAATCGTTGAGTGTCCTAATGCTCTCACCAGTCTTACATTTCTCTTTTTAACTGAACCAAGACAGCAAAATGTTTTCTTTATTGCTGACAGTATTCTGAGACACATTCTGCTTTCCATTGCTGTACCCTGTCATATAACAGAGGAGGTATTTTTCTTTTCAGAGCTTGTAAAAGTTGACAGTTCAGAGGATGGTTAAAGACAATCTAGTGATGCTCATGTCCCAGCTCACACACCCGACTAAAAGGGGAAAGTCAAATGCAGCCACAACCAAATCTCTACCACATTTACCCCATATTGAGTTCCGGTTAGCCATGATTTTCAACATGTCTTTTCAGTGTTTCAGCATTAGTTTAATAGGGACACATTAATTTTGATATCCTTGTTATATTGTGGAGCCCAAAATTACATAGAATACTTGAGGTGAGACTGCACCGGTGCTGAGTGTAATGGGACAATCAGTTCTTTTAACAGGTTAGCTGTACTGTGCTTAACACACCCCATGATCATTTTGGGCATCAGGGCAAATTGTTAATTCACATTGAGCTTACCATCAACCAAAACTCCCAGATCCCCTTCTGCAGGGCTGCACTCTTGTTCCCTGGTCTATAAATACATCCCGGATTACACCATCACAGGTGTAGAATAGGGGATACGTCCTTGTTAATTTCATATGAATGGTGATTGCCCAGTACTCTATCAAGGTTTCTCTATAAGGCCTCTACACCCTCAAGGGAATCAATGATGTCATTGGCAACCTAATTTAGTGTTGTCAGCAAGTGATTTGGTAACATCCATGAGAAGGAAGATTCTCCTATCTTCAGTAAGAAATGGTTGACATTACTTCTCAAAAACACAACACGAATGTGAATTCTGAAAGCAGCATACATTGTAAATGAGGAAAATTAAAATTGAAATTGAATAGAGGAATTTTATGCAAACTCACATACACACAGGCAAACGGCATCAACAAACATCAAGGAAATTGAAACTACTGCCTGTCTGCCTCAATGATATGCTGTCTGGTAGAAAGTCGTTACGACACACTCTGTATTCAAAGTCACTTCCAGCTGAAGAGACATAATATGCAAATGTTATCAAACTCAGCCTGCTGCATGGTAAACTTCAGGAGGGAAGAAGATATCTGAAAAATCTTGCTCTTTGCATGGTATGACAGGGGGGAGAAAAGCGCAATTGAAGTTTCTCAAACTCCAGAAATGAAAAACAGGAAGAAGTACTACCACCTAAGGAACTTTCCACATGTGAGGGAGTGAAACAGCAAGCCATCAGCTATAAACCCCATAGTATTTAAAACTTCATGCTGAGACAAGGTTTACCTGTTTAAACCACAAAGGGTCAGAGGGCATCAATAAATGTTATCAGGTCTATCCTGAAGGCCAGGTCTGCCTTAGGTTGTTTTTTTTTTCCCTTTTAGACCTCTATTGTCCCCATCCCAAGCTCAAAGATGCTTTATAATGAATTGTTTTCTTAGAGACATTGACACCCTTGAACATTCCAGTCCTAGCCATCTATCCAAAAGTGAGTTATATTTCTTACCTTTGAGACTAAAAAGCCACTGCTGTATTGCAAGATGATTTGAGGATAGTCAAGGTCTCCCATGGAATCCATCTTCTCTCTGGACTGAGGCACAGATTCTCTGCCCTCTTAATTTAAATAAGCTTCTTTCCACCAGGCACAGACCACACCAGCTGATCCACTTAATCTTATTGCTTCTGAGAAACACATTGGTTACAAAACGTGTCAGCTAACTCATTTGGCTTCACTGGGTCTTTCTGCCAGGTTCAGCTCTCTCTTTGGCTCCTCTATCATCAAGTCCAAGGCTAAAGCAGCAGTGTGGATTAAAGCTTGTGTGGTCAGTTCAGCAGCTGGTTAACAGGTGGGTACTTCAGAAGCCCTTAAAAGCTTGTAAAAAGCAAAGCAGAGATAGTACAGCACATCATCAAAAACCTGAACTCAGGGTGATGCATCAGGAGTTTGTAAACCAAGGCAGAGTCTTACTTGGAGCTTGTTCAAAGCAGCTCTACTCCATCAGGCTGGAATTTTGATGCTGGAATACTTCTCAAAAAGAAACAGAAGATATCAGGGGACAGAGATTAATAATAAGAAAAAATCATTTGCATTGATCAGACAAAACCCTGGACAACAGGTTTCAAGAACACAGCTATATACATAATGGACATCCTCCTCTGATATACCCACCTCAAGGATAGTGCACGAGCTCAGTTTCTCTTTAGGAACTTCTGTCTGCACATGTACTAAGCATGATTCTGCAAAGTTAATTCATTTCAACAAATCTAGACCCACTCTCACTGATCATGCTACAACATTTTCAGTTCCTCACACCCATTCCAAAGCAGATATATGAGAAAAGAAAGCTCAAAAACTTTTCACTAAGACTGAGTCTTTCACAAGTTAAAGTCAAAAGCAGAGGAGATCACTAGCAATTTCTTTCACAGTGCAAATCCTTGGGCCACTAGCTTTTACATGACAACAGTCATCCACAGAATGTCAGGGAAGACCTGGTCTGAGGGTGAAAAGACCTTGATTAGGCACTTGGCTGGCAGTCAGAGATTGCTGGCAAGGGTAGCTGGCGCTGCTACAAACAGCCTAGTTTCAAGGACAGCACTCCTGAGCCTCCCATCCAGAGCACGTAGAGTTCACTTTGCAGCTGCCACAGGGCGTCTGTGACTAGATTAGCTAACAATAAACATAGAGTTCCAACCAGGCAGCAATACTCCTGTAAAAGTTTTAACCTACACCTATGGCAAAGCATTTGTTTGAATTAATTTACAAATTCATTGTGAAGCAGCAGGAGATGTATATGGAGGATAAGGCATATGAGGGAATACCAAGTCAAATGCATTTTCTGCACTGACAGGATGGTCCATACAATTTCAAAAAAGCCCCAAGAGCACAGTACCAGACACAGTACACAAAATTGAGGTACACTTCCTTTTAACAATAATAAAAAATACTTACAGATGTAAGAATGCAAGGACCAGAGGGATCCATTCTGCACACTCAGTTCTGCACAAGTGCAAGTAGTGAGTAATTTGGGTTCATTGCTGCTTTATATCTCCCTACAGACATCTCTGCAATGGGAACAACCATGGGCAGCTGCACAAGTCTGTTGCATAAGTCTACACATTTTCAAATTGTGCTATAAAATCCTTTCTACCCACCTGTTGAGGTAGTATTTATCTGTAACTGATCATCTGTGATTTTGGGTTATACCCCTGGGCCTTCTGGTGTTATCCTGTGCTTGTGCTCCAGGGGTCTTTGACAAAATTGGAGGGGTGGGGTTCAGTAGCACTCAGGATGTGACCTCTTGATAAGTTATGTTTCATTAGCAAAACTCTTCAAGCATTCTCCTCGGTTCTACAGCTGTTGGATAGTTTACATTACAAAAATAATGGTCCATTAGCAGACAGATGGATGGACAGATGTAGAAAAGTTTTGGTAATCACTTTATACCGATATTGATTAATTGGGCCATTATGACTTGCACATCATCAAAATCGCTTTACTGCAATGGTGTGCAGATGGAAGACATCCACAGTCCTCACATTTGCAGTGCTGGCATTGATATCTTAGGAAAAAAGCTCCTTTCTAAGTTACCTGGTATTAATTTAGATTCATAGGACAAGCTTAAGCTTAATTTCTGGAGAAATTACTTGCACTTGAGAATTTCTTGCACCATCAAGGATTTCTTTCCCCATCTCTACCTTGTACCACTGGGGCTGTCATGCCAGGACATGTCAGGACAAATGGTGACTTCAGCTTTTCAAATGCCAGACTACCTGAGAGGAAAAAAATGTACTGGCTGAGTATGCAAAATACCAAATAATTTCTGGTAAAACATTGTTTTCAACTTAGTGTGGCCTTGTCATGAAAATGTCACAAGATACAATACGCAAAATACATATTTGTTTCCACAATGACAAGGCACCTTTTGCATCAGAGTAATTATTTAGGGCCATGGATAGCTGCAGACATATTTTTTTTTTTTTAGAGCAGAAATACTATGATAATACGTTTCTGAAAATATTAACTTTGCTCCACAAAAGCAAATTAACTTATCTGTCAAAGTGGTTTATGCTTACGTGTGACACATTCACATAGCATTTTGCTTAATACATGCACACAGTTGAGAAACTTCTGGTTTCCACCAGATGACATTTCCCACCTTTCTCAGGACTATTATTTTATAAAACGTTATTTTGAAACAGTCACTATAGAACACTGTGCAAATTGTACGGTCTTCCCAAGCACAATGTTGTAAAGCTATGCTTACTGATATGCAATCTTCCAAAGTACAGGTTATCAAAAGAGGACATTTCCATACGTAACAGATTTGCGTATGCTTCTTGGAAATAATAAAGCCTTCTGCCATAGTTTCAGTTAGGACAGAGTTAAGTTTTTAACTTAGCAGATGATATGGTACTATATTTTGGATTTGAGATGAGAAATACTTTTGATAGTGCGCTGGTGTTTTCTGTTGTTGCCAGGCACTTAAGGCCTCTATTGCTCCTTGTTTTGTCCAGACAGTGAGTAGGTAGGGAGGGCACATGGAGCTGGAAGGAGGCACAGCCAGGACAGCTGACTCAGACTGCCCAAAGCCTCCTTTTGTGTGCAAGGGTGTTAAATGCCACTTCTGACAGCTAAAGGCCTGAAAGAAATGTTTGTATAGTAGTATTAGATTATTCAGTCTCCAACTAAAAACTAAATCCTACCGACACCAACATTTCAGTTTCCATATTATATTTTTAATTTTTTTCTTGATTTTTTATAATAAGCATTAAGAGGTGCACAGTTTTGTCAGACTTTGGCATCCTTGGTATTCATATTGCAGCCTGGAACTGTGGTCTTCCCTATGCACTCTAAATGCTGAAAGAAGAAATCAGTAACTGCTTCATTTATCACACCACAGGTTTGTTGATCGAAGAATTTATTCCATCTCAGAAAACATTACCTGCTGCATCTTGTAAGATATGACATAGGATAGAGTTAAACCTGTACCTTTCTAAAAATATGAACTTTAAGTCTTTCTCAAACCCCACTCTGAGATGCTGGAAAGAAATACTGAGTTTTATGTGTGTTTAGCCAGCTCCTGACAGTCTGATTGCACTAATATGCAACACATAGATGCATTTCTAATTTTAAGACATCTGTTTCATCCTGTCACAATCAAATTGCTTTCAGCGAGCCTTAACACAAGTATTGCACTCTTTCAGAAGCTGCAAGATGTGAGAATATCCAGTTCTTCAGAAACATGCTGACTTTATGGAAACCACTCTTCTGGCAGGCTTGCAGAAAACATTATGCTTAAGGAGTTGGTTGTCTTGGACAGGCCATGTATATTCTACTCACACTTTAGGCTAGAGAAGCCTGTATGCTCTAATTATTATCTGTAATTTTCAATATCCTGGGGAAATGTAAGATGTATGTGAATTAAGTTGTGGAAAATATTGATGCTGAACCGGGAGCCTGTTGCCCATTTAGGAGGTAGTGACCCACATCACAGCTAATCTGAGTTCAAGCCCATACTGCACCATGTTGCATGTCTGGGGTAGCTTTCAGGTGCGTGCTGTGCTGCCCATATCCCTTAGCTGAGGGATGAGCTCAGCCAGTTCACCATAACATGGGAGCCTGTGGGCATCTCCCACTCAGTGCCAGCGATAACACCACCTGCATGGCTTTGCCTTTATCTAACAGTGCAGCAACAAGTTCTTGTCATTTTTCTTGTTAAAAAAAATAATATAATTACCCAAATAACCCAGAGTGAGGTGCTTCCCTCCATGGAAAGGATCTGTACAATGTACTATAACAAAATCCAACTGGGCTCCATCCAATGCTGCACTGTCATGGGTGCCTGGCTTATGAAGGGACATAAGACTTACTTGCCATCTATATGCTTTGTATTATTCTGTCTTATTAAAATAGTTATTTTATTAAGCCATTTGTTTTGGGCCTTCCTTACTGTGATCCAGAAAACACCCCACACTATCCCTCTCTCACCTCAGCTCCCAGGTGCAGGTGCATCCTGCAAATCAATGTGCAGAATTTGTGGAGAAAAACACACATACACAGAGTGTCCCACAGTCCAGGACAACTGGTGGGCAGGTCCCTCGAGGAGGCTCTAGGAGCAGGCAGGTGGAGGGAGGCAGACAGACCCTGGAGGCAGCAGGGAGCCTGGGGGGCATGCCAGGTTCTCACTGTCCTGCAGTGCTTCTACAACCACAGCTACCGTGGTGATAATTTCCCACACTTCTCCCATCTCTTTGACGTCTCCTTTGGCGAGATGCTTCTAGGCAGCCCCCAGCAGCTGCCTGATCCAGCTGCGCACAAAGCAGGTGTTTTTCTGGTCAGGGTTCCTTACTCTGCTCCTCCACTGCTTTTTCTTGCCTTGGTACTGTTTCTTTTGTTTCTTATATTTGAAGTGAGTTTTTCCCAGTGTTCAAGGTTGTAATTCTGCAATGGCAAATGACTGGCAGCAAGTTCTTGACAATGCTGGGGCACCAGTCTTCAGCCTGCATCCATGCTTTTGAGACATTTGTTATGATGGGGAAATATAAGTGTGGGATGACAAACAGCAGGAGACACTTGCTATCAAGCTCTGCTTCACGCAGTAGTTTCTCAAAACAGCCAGATAAGAAGTCCCATAGGCTAGAGCCTTGGAAGTTAACACAAGGTAAATTTACTACAAGGCCGGTGGCCCCTCACCAGCAAAGGCATTCTTCTTCTCACTGAGACACCAGGAATCACTCTTATGGGCAAGAGTAACACCTCTCCTATGCAGAGATAGGAACCTACCTCATGTAGTCTAATGAATTCTTGAGAATTGAATTATTATTAGTCCAGATCTAATTACGACTGAAAAATAAACCACCGCTGTCACAGACAGAAAGAAATTAAACCATTTTAAAAAATGATACATTTAATATTGCTATGCACAGATTCCATAGGCCTATGGCTGGCCCAAGCACTTGGATGTGCTAGCAAGTGATGAGGCCTTTGCTGGAGGTGTCATTGGCTGAGTAGGAGAAGACTCACCTGGTGTGGAAAGACCAGAGGTGAGAGTAAGTGAAATATATTTCCTGCATTGTGCATTCCCAGTCCATTGTTTCTTCTGCTCTTTGCTGATTCACCCCAGCTATGGTCAGGTGTCATTCATTACTCAAGTCACATTGGGAGCTAGAAAATTTGTCTCAGCCTATACAGTTAACAACTCCATGAGAAGGGGAAGGAACTCTGTTGACAAGAGCCATCTGTATCAAACAGAAAATCTCCCACTCCAGCTCCGTGGAAGGGCCTGAACTTGGCAGCTACTTTCATTAGCCATGGTCATAGAATGGCTAGATCATCAAATTCCAACCCCTCTGCCATGGGCAGGGACATCTCCCACTAGTCTAATGGAAACAGCACAAATCCTCTTGTTCCAGTATTTTGTGTTTTCAAAGGCCTGATCTCTGACGGTGAATATAGAACGTTAGTATCTTCTTTACGTGTACTCCAGTATTTACTGAGTCACCTAGCACAAGAGAGTAGCCAAGAATGCTTTAGCATCCCCCCAGAGACTGGATACTCAAAAGACTACTAGCAGATAAGGAATGAGCAGCTGATGCTATAACCAGCTGGAAGTTCTGCTTCATGCAGGCAGTGAAAGCACACTGTCATGGTGTGTTGGTGTTTAACTGCTCTAATATGGCATCACATCTGACCCTTAAAAGTCATTTAAACGCCAATAATCTTCAAAGTTTGCCATCACCATCCTGCACTTCATTCATTTCCATCTGTACTCCAGGTAATAATGGGTTAATCCTGTTCTTTAAAGATCCAGCATCTTCAAACCCTGTTATAGATAAAAGGCATGTTGGAATTAGGTGTGCATCTTGCAAATTACTGACATGCAAACAATGTTGCACATCATCTCAGTGCAGAAGTACTGCATTTTAGGAATTTGCCTTCACATATCTTTCTTCAAGTCAAGGGCACCAGCTGAAACACGATCTGCCTGACTCATCAAGGTTATATGACATGTCAGTTTATATATGCAGCTACTGCATGCTGACCATGACTGGCCTGTCTAGTAGGTAAGAGGAGAGTGCAGCCGTGTGAGCAACCAGCAGTCCATTTGCAGACAATTCTGGGGAGGGCAAAAATGTGTATCAGAGAAAAACCCGAGAGGAGTTTTGGTTTGTGGGGATTTTTGTGGTGGGATTTTTTTTTTTTCCTTCCAGCACACTTTATTGGCTGCTTGGTACAGTTAAGGCAGCAATATAATTTCTCTGAATATTTGGGGTTTTGGGGGAATCAACACAGCCCTGATCATCCTCATTTCATTATTTGTGTTAGTGCCTGGTGCCTGGCTGCTGCAGGATGTAACACCTCCCTTTGTCTGGAAAGCGAGCAAGCATTCAGAACACATTACTCACAGGCTGCAGCTCCTGGCAAAGTCACCTTCATGCCATGTAACTCGCAGGTAGGGAGCACTGCACGGTGACTGCAGCTTACAAGAAAACTCCCCAAAACCACTTGTCCCAACTCCTGCAATATCCTGTCAGTACCTACAGGGCGAGGTCCTGCTCAGGCATAAGTGGCTCATGAACTGTGCCCTGTTGCTTTTATGGATAAGAAGGACCATTACAGCCTTGTGATTTGATTTTTTGCCTATCACAGAATGTGACAACTTTTCCCTAATTGAGGCTACTTTCTCCCTACGCTTCTCCTACAATCAAAGGAGCAGGAGGCTACTGTAGATGGCTACTGAGAAGACTAACTCAGGCTCCTCTAGGATCCAGCTTAATACGCAAATGCAGTTAGTGCAATCACTGTAGCAAGTGACTTTCTGGTGCCTTCTCCACTCCTGGAATCTCTAATTCTGCTTCCAAAACTCAGTGGGTTATGGCAGGTTGTACTTGATCAAATTTTATGACTCTAAATGATTTAAAGAAATAGTTATAAGGATTTCATATAACTGAATGACTTGGCTATACTATTTTCCCTCTTAGCTGTCATCTCTGGGCCTGTCTTATGAAAAGCATCCCTGCCCTTCAGCCAGTCCTCCAGATACAAAGATTTTTCATAAGGTAAAGCAAAATCTAGAGGAAATAATAAATTAGTATCATTTTTCATGCCAAACTCCCCAAGGTTCATCCAGGATTTCTCCTGGCACTCTGAAAAGACTTACCCAAAGGAGACATAATTTGGTCTGTTTATACCGTATCAGTTCCCCAGGAATAAAAAGTCAAGTAACAGAGCTCAGTACAGAGGTCACTTTTATTTTGCAGGAATTTAAGTTCAGCTTTGCTTTTGTCACATACAGTGTTAAAGTTGGTAAAAAAGAAAACATCTGAAGCAAAAGCACTGCACATTTTTTTTCATGGGTTATTTCTTCTGGAGCAGATGTTGATTTCTTTCTCTCCCGGATCCAAAGGCAAGGCCTAGTCACACTGCCACTTAGAATCTGTTCACACACTCAAGATCTGCCATTAGTGATTCTCCTGACAAATCAGTTTACCAAAAAGATGGCTGCCTTAACTAAAAGCTAAGTTGACAATTTCCCTCTAAGAAGAGATTATTACATTTCTGTACTTACTCTACCTTGTTAGGTACATAAAAGAGGTACTATTATTTCCTTCCTAAAACAGCATCATAGAGTTTTCCAGTCCTCTTGACTTGAATCTCTCCAAAGCCAGCTGCTTCGAGGAGCTTGCTGTACTCTGCTGCTGTTCGCTCTTTGCCTTCTGTCTGGACCAACATATTCATGGAATACAGTTGCGTTTCTAAAGGCCCACTTCTATCTTCATTCAGAAGTGATTCAATCAACAGCACTCCACCGCCTTGTGGAAGGAAGAGAAATAAAACACTTGCTGAGCTCTGAGAAGAGATACTTTTCAGTTGAGTTACTAGGACAGTTCCTAATCTTCAGTTTCTGGAAGAAGCAGCCCCTACATAGAGTTGTATTTCAGCATCACAGAAGACAACGAAAGAGCAAAAGCGCTGGAGCATGCTCCTGCTTGGCTATGCAGGTACTGATGTACCAGGGCTGAAGGGGATGCTATGGCTGGGGTGGAAATTTCCTGTCCCACCCAGCTGGAAACCACAAGAGCTTACTAATTTTGCTGAGAACTTGCCTCTGTAGGCAGTGTTTTCAAAGCTCTGGAGGTTCAATATGATGCTTAATAGGATTTTTACTATGACATATACACTTTTCTATCTAAACAATACCCAAAATTTGCAATCCATACATCTGAATGCCTTGAAAGAAGCGTCTCTCCCTGTAGAGAAGGGGACTAAAAGTTAAAGCCAATAAAGAGAACTTAAACTAGGCCCTGTACGGCTCAGCTGCACGTGGCTGGTTTAGGAAAGCAAAAGACTAAACCAAAAAACCCATGCACTGAATCTCTGTTACTCAAATTGAGCATCAAGACTGGTGCCCTTCCTGTTACTGACAGGCAATAGTCTCTCTGCTTATCAAGAACTCACACCTACCAGGTTTGCAAGCCTTGTAGACTTTTGCCAGCAGTTGCCTGCATCTGTCATCATCCCAATCATGCAGTATCTTGGATAAAATATACAGCTCAGCTTCTGGAATTGAATTGTTAAAGAAGTCTCCTATAAAGCAAGAATACATTGATTACACAAAACCCCCAAAATACACTCAGCACAAATACTCTGGGCTTGCTGTGTCCAGCACCCACATCAATAAGCAACAGAGTTCGGTAAAAGTCCTCTGTGGTGCTCTAGAGTGGATTTTGTTCTTGGTCAGTCTCAGAAAGGTCTGAAATGTTCAAAAGCAACAGCTTATCTGAGACAGTCTTTGATGCACAGGAAAAGCATGAGTCTATCTTTTCTCCAGTTACAGGAATTCAGATTCATCAAGTGTTATTAAGAGGAGAGAGTTTCTCATGGGTTTTGTGTCACGGGAAAGAGGAACAAATTTTCCCTTATCTAAGTAATTTTTCAAAGACCTTCAGCAACCATAGAGTTACATCATAAATCCATACAGAAAAAGTACACATCTCTCATCTCCTAGCACTAGCTTCATCACCATGCCTTTTGTACAGCACCTGGTGCACTGTAGTCCAGTTTTTCTCTCTGCATCTTGCTTTATCATTTCCACTCCCATTGCTTTGCATCACTGGCACATATAACATTTCCTGTGTTTCTCCACCTTTTTTTATGTACTCCCTTTCTTCCTCATGGCTCCTTTCTCTCTCTGAGCGTCAGGCAATATTAAGTCATTCCAACACTTTGTAAACATCAAAAATTAGGTCTACCTACATCCATTTTCATCATAGATGGTGCAAAGACCATGCAAGATCTACCACCTGGTCAAGTTTGGCTAGTTTACCTATATTCTTAGGACTTGACAGTCAATCAGTCATGACTAGAGAAGGAAAAGCCCTTGCTCTGATAGAAGGTAAGATGCAGATGCACAATTGGGACAATTGGTAGCAATGAACTGCAGACCCAGGCTGGGGAGGCTGCAGTCTGGGACACTCTGCCCACATAAAGGGCCACTGGAGACCTGAGCCTCCCTAGTATGGTACCTCTGAACAGAGACAAGGGGCTCAGGAGCAACAGCTGCTATGATACTACACTTCTGTCTGCACTTACCTTCATGGAAAGTGATCCGATGTTCCTCAGTGGGAACAAATCGCTCTTTGGCCAATTGTACAACTTTTGACAGGTCATATATCGTGACTGTGGAATCTGGGTACAAAGTCACGTACTCACGGGCCAAAGCTCCTCCACCTCCTTTAGGGAGAGCAAAGAAAAGTCAGGACTGACTCAAAAGCAACCTGTTCAGCAATAGCCCCATGTAGCTATACAGGAAACCATACAATTCAGTCTCATGGAAGTTGGCAAGGTACATTTGCTCCTCACATGTTACTGAAAGTGAAAAGAAAGGACAGAACAGGCCATCATCTCCGTTTTTTCTGCCTGAAGCTCCAGGGCTCCCAGCACTCAGGTCTATGAGATCAATCCTAGTCATAACTGCTCTTACATACCCCCTCAGCCAGACCCAGATGTGGAAGCTGGAACACGGGAAATGAAAAACAGAGCCACGAAACCAGATGCTGGGGAAGCAGTGAAGGAGTCTGTGAGGCTCCATCTGTCCCATGAATCATCTGGTAGTGGTCAGCAGGTCTGGGAGAGTGGGGCACTGCAGGGTAAGAGGCTGCAGACAATATCTCAATGAAACTAACTGAATGAGAGGAGGGAAAGGGTCTGATCCCAGAAAAACCCATCAAGCAAGGCAAGAAAAAATGCCAAACCTGCCACATACACAAGGGGATGGACCACTACTCAAACAAATGAAACACTGTAGAGGAAAACATTCAGCTTCCTAGTGCTATCGCCGCTTTCATGTTTCTTTTTAAACCAAATAAATCAGTAAAATGCTCCCTTTATTGTTGAGATATGTCCTGCTTTCCATTGTTTTGCCCATTATATAACATAGGACGTATTTTTCTTTTCAGAGCTTGTAAAAGATGACAGTTCAGAGACCTGCTAAAGAAGACCTACTGATGCTTACCTCCCAGGTCATAGATCTGTCTGAAAGAGGAAAGGTCAAATGCAGCAAGAACATCTCTCCCACATATACTCCATACCGAGTTCTGGCCAGCCATAAATTTCAGCATTTCTTCTTCTGATCTAGTAATTCAAAGAGACACAATAAATACAAAAGGTAACTTTTAATATCCTTGGTGATTCCTGTCATATAATTGTTATTACAAGTTTTAGATTAAACACTAATCTTTATTTTTATTGACACAGAATACAGTATCTTTGCATGTAAACTGACCTTGAGTTGTTGTGTAGCAGAAAGGTACAGATACACATTCATGCATTTCAACATGGAATTAAAACTAGTAAAGTCCAACAGTGTATTACACTGCTAATTCTCAGGCTTCCACAGGATATTTTTTTTCTTTCAACTATCATTACACCTCTGTGTCAGAGACTTGTGATATTCTTTTTCAGAATAGGAAATTATATACTTCTATTCAATATATCAAACAGTGTCCCAGTAATGGATATTATTGCAAAAGGAAAATGCTCCATGACAGTTCTGAGGAGTGGGATTCTCACACCATCACACTTACTTGTCCTCAGCCATAATTAGAAACCATTATTTTTATTTACAATAAAATGAATAAAATGTGTTTAAATATCCTAATGATTACCTGTACATTGCTCCAAAAGGGTCTTCAGATGAGATGCTAAAAGCTCTTTCATACTGGTTTCTTCCTTCTCTAAAGTGGCAATAAAACAGAGCATGTGAGTGTAGATTTTTTAAAATTTATTTTATTCTTTTACCCCCAACACACCTTGGGGATGCATTTTCAACCAGTTCATCGCTGTGGAAGGTACTCAACTTTGTACAGAATATACAGAATAGAATACTTTGGTTTGGAAAGGAACTTTAAAGGTTACCTAGTTCAACTCCCCTGCAATAAGCACAGACATCTTCAATGAGATCAGGTTGCTCAGAGCCCCATCCAACCTGACCTTGAATGTTTCCAGCAGTGGGGCATCTACCACCTCTCTGGGCAACCTGCTCCAGTATTTTACCACCCTTATCATAAAACAATTTCTTCTGTATATCTAGCCTAAATCTACCCTCTTTTAGTTTAAAACCATTGCCCCTTGTCCTATTGTATTAGACTCTGCTAAAAAGTTAATCTCCATCTTTTTTATAAGGCCCCTTGACATACTTGAAGAGTTGCAATAAGGTCCCCCCTGGAGTCTTCTCCAGGCTGAACAGCCTCAACTCTCTCAGCCTGTCTTCACAGGAGAGGTGCACCAGCCCTCTGATCATTTTCATGGCCCTCCTTTGGGTCCACTCCAACACGTCCATGTCCTTCCTGTGCTGAGGATTCCAGAGCTAGATGCAGTACTCCAGGTGGGGTCTCACCAGGGCAGAGTAGAGGGGCAGAATCACCTCCCTCAATCTGCTGTCCATGCTGCTTTTGATGCAGCCTAGGATACAGCTGGCCTTCTGGACTGCCAGCACACCTTCTCAGCTCATGTAGAGCTTATCACCCACCAGTACACCCAAGTCCTTCTTGGTGAGGCTGCTCTCAATTCCTTAATCCCCCCAACCTGTACTGATACTGGGGGTTGCCCTGATATCAATGATGAAGTGTGTGTCGCCAGCCTGTTTGTAATGGCTGTAAAGGCACCATTCGCTAGCCCAAAATATGTTGAAATATTTCTCACAAGAATGCCTGGCTCTTTTCAAGGTCAGGCTGGATGAGTTTTTGAGCAACATGATCTAGTGGAAGTTGTCCCAGCCTATGGCAAGGGAATTAGAACTAGATGATCTTTAAGGTCGGTTCCAACCATTCTGAATTCTATGATTTATGGGTACATTTCTCAGGTAAAGATAGAAGACTGTTGCAGTCATCACCATCACACACACAACATTTGATCAGCAGTTGCAAGAACTGGGAAAAGTGAGACTCCAATCCCATATTAAACTACTCCTGTAGACCTTTGCAACAAAAATATCCTTAGTCATTACTATTCATCATTTACTTTGTTGTTGTCTCCTCAAGGAAAAGCCACTTTAATGAGCAAGTGCTTTCCTGAAAGTGAAACACACAGAAATCCAATTCCTAGATCATCTCTACTATCAGAAAGAAAAAAGGAGAACACACACAAATAGAAAGCATGAAAAAAAAAAACAGAACGTTTATTGGTCATGTTAACAGTTGAAATGATCTACTTGCTTGCCTTTCTGACAACCAGACAGTATTTTCATCCTGTGTTTCCGGAGATAAACCACTCAAGAGCAGCCACAGAGTTGCTGCAAAGCAGCTTGTAACAGATAGCACGCTCCTCCTTACCTCACAGCATCAGCCAGGTAGTGCCAGCACAAGTAGACTGTATTGGAGTAATACATCATGATATGATATTGAGATCTGGGACTTGATTTTGTAAGGTAGATGCTGGAAATTTCCGTATTTCTGTAGAGGGCTAAAGCGTGAAATACATATATTTACTAGCACGTATGATATAACATCTTGCCAAGCTTATTGTGTAGCATGGTACTTATCACCTGAAAATATCTATATGAACAGACACAAACACATTGCTTCTACAATCAAACCTTCCACTGCCATGAGCAGTGGCTGAGGGCTCCTGAAATGCGTGTTTCCCCATTCAATGTGACTACACACCATCTACCTACGTTTACTTCAGCACTAAACCTTTCTTTCAAGAGCAAAAGGAATTCCTTACAAGTGTCATCATTTACCTATAGGGTTGCTGCTATTAGAGAAAACTTTTGGTATGCTCTATTTAAAGAGGAAGCCCTTGCAGACAAGTCTTTTTTCCACTCAACAAGCTCCGTAAGTCAGAGATAAGTCCCCAAAACAGCATGCCAACTACACTTACCTTGTCTCACTTCATTAAGTCATGACCTCCTGCAGACAGCTGAGTGCCCTAAAGGACTCACAGAAATCTCCCTGCTTCCCTCAATGCATTTGCAGTGGCATCACTCACCCATGAGACTGGCATACAAGAGGAATATAAAACATAGATCTGTTTCTCCCTAAACTCATTAGGCTACTGTAAGCCCTAAAACAGGGCAAGGCAACACAAGCCACAACAGGGGACACAATGGCTAGTCCTGACCAGCTGTCTAATGTCCACAGATCCCTTTTCACCACATAGACTCAATGTTTCTGATGCAAGGGCAAACTCAGCTCAGACCAGCAACTTAAAAAAAAAAAACCAAAGAAAAAAACCAACATGTTTTTAAATCATGCTGTTGCCCATCCACCATGGAATTTTGCTTTAAGGTTTAAAATTATACCTCCACCTCAGTTTTACTGAGACTAGCTCTCTAGAGACCCCAAGTATCTTCTCTGAGGTCACCTATGGCTTTTGCACAAAGATGTTTAGAGATATACAGCCCTTCACTTAGGTTTTTATTTATACCTTTAATCATACTGACATTTGCTGCTTCTCTTTCAGCTGAAGAAGCGACGTTGTTCCCAAGTGATTGTCCTCCTTCCAGCTATGGTAACTGGCCTAACACTAGATATCAACTCTCCCCACACACCTTGTCTCACTTTCAAAATCATCAGGGGTTTAAGTCTTTTAGTTTCTTCCCCTTCTTCTGCTTTTATTACCTCCTCCTTGTGTCAGCTCTACTGCCAAGAGCTTCAATCCCACGCAGGCATCCAGCAGTCTTTCCATCCCTGTGGTGCTTGTACCCAAGCGTGTAGCAATGGCATCTGAAGACAGAGGCTCTCCTGACTCCAGCAGAAGATCAAACACCCCCAACTCGCAGGCAGTGAACATAACCTGAGGGTAAGGAAAAACAGGATTGAGGGATCATGTGTAAGCACCAAGGCCTATTGCATTTCTAAAGCTGCATTTTGGAAGAAAATATACAACTAATAATATTTTTTTCACGTAAAATCATATTTCAGATGAACAATTCCAATTATTAAACTAAGTTTCTCTGAACACTGATAATACCATACAGTGTTTGTATTTTACCTTTTTTCCTTTTCTGGCAAAGCCAGCTGATATTTTTGGCTCACAAAGGTTCACATTATAGACCAGGATTTGTGTTGGAATGTTCTCAACTCTTCCTTACTTTCAGAGCACTTTCTCAGAGTCTGTCATGCTTTTTGCCTGGTGAGCACAATGACAAGACTGTAGTGGTGAGTTTTTCTGTTGTTACTTTTGTTCTTTAAAACTAAGGATCTAATGCATGCTTCAGTGAACCCTGGAGACTATCCTGTGGCTTTCAGCCGCAGGGAATATCCCACTTTACAGACCCTATTTTCAGGGACTGACTTGCATGACTACAGTGGTCTCCCTGAGGCAGGGAGGTTCACCTCGGCCAAAAGGACCAGTTCAATAAGGCCAGGAGAATTGCCCTGCTTTTCATAGAGAAGGTGTATAACATCTCCAGGAATAACCCATAGCCTTCAGACAGACATATGTAAACCTGCATATGAAAAACATCCTTCTTTAGCTGTACACAGCCAAGTTTAGAAGTATTAGCCTATTTCTCTTGTCACACTAACACACCTAAACCAGTATCAATAACAACTCAATTAACTGCCTGTAACCACAATGATTTGATAAAGGTCATGGGGAAATTCGTTGTACCCTCAATACAATAGGGTTTTTATCTGAAGTTGAGATTGTTTCTCAAAAACAGTACCAGTGTTAACTGGGAAAACATCGGGTACTCTTCTTTCTCACCAAGCAGAAGGATTTTCATTATCCTTTTTCCCCTCTCTTTACTGTCCACTCTGCCTCTTCAGGAGCATTAGGATGCAGCAGTATTTGCACAACCCAAAGAGCATTCCTTCCCTTACCACGTTGGCCAGAAATGCAGACAATACAATAGATAGGGTAATGAAATGGTAAATGAGTAAAAAAATAAATAAATAAAATCTCCGCTGCACTAGATACTATAATTTCATGCCCATGTGCTTACACAAACAGCAAAGCAAATGACATTAGTAAACAATAAGGAAAGGGGAACTACTAGTTCTACCTTTGTACCTTGATCTTTTATCTGGAAAAACAGTCATTATACCAGATTCTTTCTTTCACCTGAGAAAAGGCAACACAGGGAGGTTCTCAAGCTCAGCCTCCTGTGTAATACATACACACAGGAGAGAGAAGGAAACTCTTTGAGAAGATACTTGAAAAATCCTGTTCTTTGCATGGTTTAACAGGAAGTAAAAAAGCAATTCAGGTGAACTCCCCATTTCACAAATTCCAGAAATGAGAAATGGGAAGAAATCCCACCCCTGAAGGAACCTGCTACATTTGAGGCAGTCAGACAGCAAGCCTTCAGCAAAACAACTAATGTGTTTTTATAAAGCCTCATACAGAGACAGGTCTCTCAACCAAGCCCCAGAAGGTCAGAGAGGTCTCAATAAATGCTAAGTCTATCCTGAGAGGTCAGCTTGCTTTCAGAACTATTTTCTCATCAAATTTTCTTTCTGTCTAGCTGAAAAAATTGAATGCTTTCATATCAGACAGTTTTCATACCAAAGACTTACATTCAGGACCTAAAGTTAGATCCTTGAATATTTATGTCTGCATACTCCATCTATCCAAGAGCGAGTTATATTTCTTACCTTTGAGACTAAAAAGCCACTGCTGTATTGCAAGATGATTTGAGGATAGTCAAGGTCTCCCATGGAATCCATCTTCTCTCTGGACTGAGGCACAGATTCTCTGCCCTCTTAATTTAAATAAGCTTCTTTCCACCAGGCACAGACCACACCAGCTGATCCACTTAATCTTATTGCTTCTGAGAAACACATTGGTTACAAAACGTGTCAGCTAACTCATTTGGCTTCACTGGGTCTTTCTGCCAGGTTCAGCTCTCTCTTTGGCTCCTCTATCATCAAGTCCAAGGCTAAAGCAGCAGTGTGGATTAAAGCTTGTGTGGCCAGTTCAGCAGCTGGTTAACATGCGGGTACTTCAGAAGTCCTTAAAGTTTGTCAAAAGCAAAGCAGAGATAGTACAGCACAGCATCAAGAACCTGAACTCAGGGTGATGCATCAGGAGTTTGTAAACCAAGGCAGAGTCTTACTTGGAGCTTGTTCAAAGCAGCTCTACTCCATCAGGCTGGAATTTTGATGCTGGAATAATTCCTAAGGATAGGAATCCTTACATATGGTAGCTGGCCAACGATGTGACCCCAGAGGAAAAATGACAACTTGGCAACACAATTCAACTGAAATGTGGATATTCCCATGGGCTTAAGAGTGAAGAAATATCAGATCAGCTCAAAGTAGCCATGGGATAGTCCTGGCCAAGCCTGGCATCTCCCATGACCCCAATTCTACTCACCTCTCACTTAAGCATATGTCCAGCATTTATTTTTCCCATGATAAGAGAGACACTTGTTCAGACTTGGGCTCTGGGTCGTGTACACGGGGCCTCACACCTTACCCACTCGAGGAAAGTGACTGGCATAACTACTACATAGCAGGCAAGAGCTGCCAAGGAAGTAATCTGAAAGTAGAGTCAACACAAGGAGCCAAAGGAGTGGAAAGCAGCCCACCACGGCTTGTGCCTGGAATAATTTCCACCCACATGTGAAAAACCTGTGTGTGTTTCCCTGCCCTGGTTTACAGGCCATGCCCATGGAACAGGTAAAAGAAACACAGGGGCACAGCCAGTGCGGAGTTGAAACTTGCTGTGGTGGGCACGAGTCCCAGTGACCTTGGGGCTGGCTGTAGGGTATATCCCAACCCCTCAGTGCAGAAGTAGCCAGTCTGAAGTGAAGCTGTAAGAGCCTTTGCTGTGCTGTTTTGTTGCAGTGACTGGTTTGATCTGACAATGATCACTCAGGTGAAGTCTACAAGGAATTAAAGCCACTCCTGTTCCTCTTCTGTATTTTGCAGGTCCCCCAATGTACCAGCTTAGACAGCAATACCTGTTTGATAGCAGCACCACAGCAGGGGTGTCCTCCTTGTGCTGTGTGACTCTTTGGCAGAGCAGGTTGCTGAGAGTGGATAAAACATTCTACTTTTTCCAGCTGACTGCCACAGTTTTCCTCCTGTTATCTGCAAAACTAACTAGAGGCATGCAGAAAGTCCTTGGGAAGAAGCAATGAAGTGACTACCGAGTTCCAGACGTGGCATGGATTTCAACTTCATGCAGAACATACCTCATAGGTCTTCCATCAGAAATTTAAACCCCTGGATTACTTTCCTGAAACCTCTCTTCCCTGTTGTCCCCTGCAACCCTCAGGTGAGAAAAGACTATTTCCATCAAGAAAAGACTCATGGGTCTTTAGTGACCCTTCAGACAACATCATTGAAGAACACCTGACTTAGGTGATGCACAGAAAATGGCAAAATGTTACAAAGTAGCATCTTTTTCAGTGGTAGCTTTCGCCACACTTCGGCTATTAAGTTAATGGGCAAAACTTGAGCATTACAACAATTTATCTATGGCATATGCTTAAAGACTCGGTGTACGTTTGAAGTAGGCTTGTATTTATACACTGCTGCTAAAGCTTAGTTCTGGGCTTCTCTTTTCAACCTGCCTCATTTTAGAGGAAAAAAAAAAATAAACAAAACAAAGCCCAGTATAAAGTTTTCCTCATTCCTTCTGACCATTTTGCAAATGCAGTGAAACTTCCTCTACTGAAAGGTTCCAGTGAATAATCCTTCTGTGAGTCTGCATTTTCCATTCCAACACTTACATTTCAAGCCAAAAGATGCTGTACTTCTCTCAGCCAGTAGCGAAAGAGCAACCTACTTCAAGAGTCAGCTGTTAATGTTTGCTAAGCAGATGTCACAGTTATCTGCCTTTTCCCCTTCTGTACACAACTCAGAAACAGTACCTGTTCCCCAGGGTCTAACACCAAAGGGTCTCCTGTGTTATCAGGACATTAGGTCCAAACATACAAAAGTTACAGCAAGCACCACACTGTAGAAACGCTCAAGTCTCCTCATCCCGGACAGCACAGCCTGTGAATGCAGTGCTCTCGTCTTGCTAGTGCACCAGACTTCACTGCCAAGTAGAGGTTAGACACTAATACTGTTTATTTTGTACAATGGGGCCTGGAAATCACAGCACACCTTGCTGCCAGAGTGACTGTGAATCTGTGCAGTTTACATTTGATAAGACACAGTCTCTCCGAAGGAAAAGCCTGGACAACAGGTTTCAAGAACATAGCTATATTCATAATGGGCATCTTCCTCTGCTACCACCACCTTAAGGAGGAAACAAAATCCCAGTTTCTATTTGGGAACTTCTATCTGGACATGCACTAAGTGTGAGCCTGCAGAGTTTGTTCACTTGCCCAAATCTAGACCCACACTTTAGTGAACACACTACAGACTCTTCTGTGCTTCAGATCCACTCCAAAGACAATTCTATGGGAAAAGAAAGGTCAAAAACCTCTCACTAAGTCTCCACCCATATGGATAACCAGGTTAACTTCTTTCACTCAATATCTTTCCCTCTTCTCTGATTAAAATAGAGAAAGAAATTTTACGTAGGTAAATATCACTAACCAAAGATAAATAGTTAGCCAAAAGATTAGGAAAGTGTAGGAAAATAAAAATATTTCTCTGCTAAAGGTCAATTCTATCTGCATGTACTGAGAAACAAATTGGTACAATTTTGCCCAAGCATAAAGATTCCCCATTCCCAGGATCATAACATTCAGATTAAGGCCATCAGCCACACCGAAAGCAAATGCTTGCCACACAAAGCATTTCTATTCTGTTGAGCTAAATAAAACAGCTCTAGGAAGAGGTGCTGCTCACCATACCACAGGCCACTTTCCTCAAATGACTCAGCCGCAGATTGGTAATCAGATATTGCAGTGACAGCTGTGTTAAAGATTCATGAGTACAAAAACACTCGTGTAGTTTTGACTAAACAGCAGACAGTTAAGTGCACAACTGTAGACTAGGACATCCTAACAGGCCATAAATTCGCTTCACTTGCAGCAAAGTTATAGGGTAAAAGAGGCTCTAGTAATAAAGTGACTACACAGTTAATTAAACTCACCTGAAGTACTTTTTAAATTATGACTAAATCTATCTGCTGAGGACATCAGATGTAATCGTCTAATGGGATTACTGCCAGTGGTGAGATGTCGGAGAGGAGGGTTGCAGATAACCCACATCAGATTGATGCAAAGCCACAGACAGTGTGGTGTTGTTTCCAAGTAAATTGTTATTGAGGCTTAAAGTCTAAGCTCCTTTGAAGCTACAAATGCATTTATGAAGATGAAATTGCAATGGCTTACTTTCTCTGAAAACCCCATCAAGGTTTTAGCACTTAAACCACGCACAGGCTAAAGCTGTTACTTTACCTTCATGGTTCTATTTTGGCAATGAGTTTCTTTGCCTAAATGACTCACTACAGAGAAATACTACACAAAAAATAATTATGTAATTTTTGCATAACATTTGAAAGCACGAAATGATCAGTGAACAAAGCAGATTCAGTAAAATTAAGGCGTCAGCCAGTGAAAAGGCAGAACAGAGGACACTGTTTTCACACAAGGACGAACCTTCCTTATAAGCAACGAGTACAAATGTCAGGGATGTGACTACAATGAGTTTCAATAATGCCAGTATGGAAACAACTGTGCCTCACTATCATTATTAAGCCTCTAAGTATTCTCAGCATTACCAGATGGCCTGGAAGTGCACTAAGATAATACAGTTTGTACCCTTTTATTATCATTTTTTTTAGAATCCTAAGAAGGCAAGATAGTCAGTATCATACTTCTTCTTGGAAAAAGAATACCCTGTTTTAACAAAATGGCCCTTTTCTTCTTTGTAACTTCTAATTCTTCTCGTATTTTACAATAGATAAATTTCCCTAGTAACAAGTCTATTGCTTCTGTCAGTTTTTGACATCAACTTTTTTTCCTGTTTACATCATGCATATTACTGGCAGGCATTCAAAGTACCCAGCTCATTCTCTAAGCAAACCTCAATTTTCCTTATCGAAAAACCCTGACCAAAAATTTCTTTTGAAGTCCATCACAAGCAACCCAGAGTTGTTCTTGGTTTAACTTTCTGGCCTGCAAATAGCTTCTCAGCTTCTCAACAAATAACTCAACGAAATAGTCATTGAGATCTCAGTCAGAGGATGGGCCCAGCAGATAAGAACCATGGTTTCCCTGAGAGGGCAGACAGGTTCATTAGCTAAATATGGTAGAGGGTGAAACTTTAAAGAGAGAGATGCAAAAAGACAACCTAAGATAGACAGCAGCTGAGATAGTCTCTCATGTCAGAAATTACTCATGGCCTATCAAGCATCACAAAGCCAATCAGCAGACATGCAACTGCCTCACCCAGGCCATTTTACACTTGCTAGCCTGAAAATCTTCTCCTCCATTTCTTCAGAAATAAGTGTCCCTATGGCTTGGCATGGGCAAGCACCCCTTAAATCCTTTCACCTGGTGACTCACCTCAAATGTGTTTTTACAGCCTTATGCTGTTTGCCAGCCATGTCAGCTCCAGGGGGCAGAAGGGAAAGCCTTTGCCAGCCTTTCCCTTTCTTGGTTAAGGTAGAAAGCAATAGACACCACTAGGGAATTTCTGAGAGGACTTACTGTCTGGAAGCACATGCAGAATCACAGGGAAGACATCTTATGAGAGTAATCAACCCTTGCTCAGATAACTTGGCTGGCAGCTTAAGACTCCAAGCTGGGAGTGACTGTGGGGCTACCACATGAAATCACAGAATTGTCAGAGTTGGAAGGGACCTCTGGAGATCACCTAGTCCAACTCCCCTACCATAGCATATTTGTCTAGAGCACATTACTCAGGACTGCGTCCAGGCAGGTCTTGAAAATCTCCAGAGAAGGGGACTCCACACCCTCCCTGGGCATCCTGTTCCAGTGCTCTGTCATCGTCACCCTAAAGAAGTTTTTCCTTATATTTGAATGGAGCTTCCTATGTTCCAACTTCTGTCCGTTGTCCCTCATCTTGTCACTGGTAACCACTGAGAGTTTGGCTCCATCCTCTCTCAATCATCCCTTCAGATACTTACCAGCATTGATAAGGTCTCCCCTCAGCATTTCTTCTCCAGGCTAAAGAGTCCTAGCTTTCTCAGCCTTTCCTCATAAGGGAGGTGCTCCAATCCCTTAATCATCTTTGTTGCACTACACTGGACTCTCTCCAGTCATTCCCTGTCCCTCTTGAACTGAGGAGCCCAGAACTGGATGCTGTCCTACAAATAGTGGCAGTTTCAAAGACACCACTCATGGGCAACCTATCCAGAGTAGGTAGAGCTCACTTTACAGGTGCCACAGAGTACACACCTAGATTAAGTATCAGTTCAAAAACAGTTCAAATCATCCTTAGCCCTTCAATAGTTTTAGAACCTAATACTATGGCAAAGCATTTTAATTAATCTATGATTTATTTTTATTTGACTTTTTTTTGTTTGGTTGGGTGTTGTGGTTTTTTTTTCTGAGGAAGCAGGAAATAGAGAAGATGCAGCAAGTGAGAGGAAAGCAGATAAAATTCATTTTTTTTGTGCTGTTTATAAAGGAAGGAAGGATGTTGGAGCACACCATTTCAAACAAGCCTTCAGAGACCAGTATCAAATCTTATAAAAACAAAACAAAACAAAACAAACAAAAAAATTAACACAAACAAACAACAAAAAAGACACAAAAAATAAAACCCAGATGTACATTTTTAACACTATTTTTTAACAACACTAATACTTACACATGTAGAAAGTAAGACACCAGAGGGATCAACTCTATACAGACAGTTAAGAAGTATCTACCGTAACCAGCTTGCTGCTTTATACAAACACTAGACAACTCTGCAAATGTATTTTGAGGCAGCAGAAGATATAATCTGCAAATAACACATTCGTTGGGCTGGGGAAGGGACAAATCAACAGAATGCAACAAACCTAATGAAATGGGTTTTGTACCCAGATTATAGCCAAACTTCAGAGGCAGGATACCACATCAAAATCCTTAACGTACATAGCAATCCAAGACTTCAGTACTCAGTTCTGCTCATCTGTCTATGAATTAGGGCACCTGCCAAAGTAGTTGGTTTAACTGCTGTCTTAGACTGTAGCAACATCTCTACCTCTGCTGTCAAACACTGACAGCTGCAATAGCCTGTTAGATGATCCTACATGTGTCCAAGAACTGCCCTAAACCTGATGCTGGTGCAATGTCCAAGTAGTGCTGAGCAGTGACCAAGTCTCACTGCTTTGCATTTATAACCTTGTAATCCTTGGCACAGTCCTGTGCTCACAGCTTTGGAAGCCACTGCAAAAAAATATCCATTTTATCTAGCAGCTTTCACAGAATCACAGAATAT
>VZTM01010901.1:43917-113305 GCA_013400555.1 Jacana jacana | reverse complement strand
CCTGAATGCTTTCAGATAATAATTGATCAATCTAAATTATAACCACCATATCCAAGATTATTTCCATTGAGTTACAATCAAAAGATTTAGGGATTCATTCTGTAAATCTTAATCTAACTCATACTCACATTCTTTTGTCTTTTTTTTGTATTCTAACCCCTTTCCATCAAAGATTCTGAAAAAAATATTTGTTTCAATTTAGGCAAAACACCTTATAGAGAGATTTTTTAAGCAACAAGTGGAAACGGGCAAGCAAAGATCTGAACAGTTGCCTGAAATATATTACATTGAAAACACTCTGCAAATGGTACAGGTTGATCGCTGCTATCCAGGGTATGGAATCGATGCTCTATTACATCCAGACTGTCCAGAGTGTTGTGGTAAGTGAAAAATTAATTGATTCTACCAGGTATGAATTACTGTTAAAATGTTTTTTACTCTGATTGAACTCAGTACTTTGCTATTTAACTTTATGAAAGTGTTATGCCTTACTGTTTCGGGCTGTGATCGTGTTAAGTCTGTCAAAGTAACCAGTACTAGACCAGGTTAGTACTTGGGTAGAACTTTAGTTAGACCTTGTGGATTTATATTTTAAGGCACACCCACAAGTTCTGTGGACTGATTTAAATTAAAATCAACCAGATTAAGTTCACACCTCTATATTGCAGTCAGGTTTTTTGGAGCTAGCATACAAAATCTGCAATCTGACAAGGTACATTCCAAGCACTGTTTCACGGTGAGACAAACAAGAGAACTATTTTTCTTCTTAAATTTATAGAAGCAGGCACAATAATGCAATGCTTGCATCTAATTACAAACTTAAATGTTACATTCTAGATCTGAGTAAAGTAACAGTAATAAATTAAACGATCACTCTGTATAGCTTTGCAAAATAAAGTTGCATTTGTAAATATTTGTGATCCGTTTGGAAGAAGATATTAAGGGAGAGGATGACTGAATTCTGGTAAAGTTTGTCAATTCTCATTTTAAACCAAGGGATATTACCCTCCTTAAATGCTAAGGAGTGGATCGATGTTTTAAAGAGTGGCTTTACCAGATCACGTTTTACCCAAGAAAAGGTTGTTTGTATGATTCCGAAATATTGAGCCTGGAGTCTCAAAGGAACATTGAAAGACAGACACAAAGAGAATAAATCTGTAGTTGAGCTTTTGACAGAGATAATTCCCTACAGACTCAAAAATGGTGAAAGAAAACACTGGATTACATATTGAATGACAGTTTACAGAATGGAATACACTTTCAAAAGAAATAGAGAGAATATCGAAGAAAAGAGACAAGTCTAAAATTGCAGGACATACAAAATGTTTCCATACGTGATTGTTTTTTCCAATTAGTTCTCTTCATCAGCCTACTGGCTTGCTGGTTCATGTCTGTCAGCAAAAAGTGTCAAATATCTGGAAAGGATATATATAAATATGAAATTTATTACATTCACTGTAATACAGAATATTGTTGCACATGATTTCAAGTAAAGGTACATGAAAATCAAGTTTTGAAAAGCACGACCTCTTTAGGATGATTTATTTTGTATGGACTGTAGTTCTGCTTCTTGGCTTTCCCCCAGATTATTCTACTCTCCTCTGAACTAGTTTGTGCTATTTTTGTCTTCAAAAGACTTTCATCTTAGCTCTGATGCTGTTTAACATACGTGGTAAAATATAATACTGGTTTCTTAGCTGCTGTGCTCCTTTACCTTCTGCACTGCACACCTTCAAGCTTCAGTTATTCCAGACTGATGTATCCTGTATGATCTTTAACACCTCAGAACATAGACTGCATAGTTTCCCAAGGAAGTAGAACTCAGTACTTTAGATCCTCACCATTTGAAAGTTTCTTTTTTTTCTAATATATTTTTGTGATTTTCCTTGATGTAGTTTATACCTGTTACTTCTTGTTCGGTCTTAGTAAACCTGGAAACTATTCTGTTAACTTTATCTTTGCAGCAGCTTTTGTATGTCCTAGAAGACGGACCATTTTCCTTTTCTGATACAGTCTCCATTGAACTAAACCACCTCAAGTTCAGTCTTGTAGGTCGTTTGATAGACCTCTGCTCAGCGTGATTACTGACCACTCTAAGTTCTCTACATGTCCTTCCAGTGCCTCAGACTGTGCAGTAGTTCTTGGGAGACCTTGCTAACATGGGAGAATTAGTTGTGATTTGCTATAATCCCTACATCTGTTACTTCTTAAATAGATATTTTCCCTGTATCTTTGTCAGTGGGGAAACCTTTCCAAAACATGCATTTAATCATTTTCATACAAGTACAGCAGAGTTCTACTTCTTGGGTTATCCAATAGTTGTCTTTGTAGTTGCAGGAATTAGATCCTCTATTCCAGTTAAACAGTTTTAAGGTCTATTTTAGAACTATTTGTGACTTTTGGTCTCTTTAGCTACTTTTGTTTTGTAGTTAGAGGATTAAGCTTTCAATCTATAAATTAATTCATGGAAGGTTCATGCTTACTTGTCCTGATGGGGAGAATACCCTTTAGCTTAACTGGATTTTTTTTTTTCTCCTATTTTATAACCAGAAAGAGTCAACTGCTTTCTATCTGCTTGTAAGAGTTTGCATTCAGGAAAACAGTATCTGGCATGCCCTATTGTGAGTTTAATTTCTTGCACAGAGGTGATTAGAATTTATCATGGTAATTCCAGTGAGCTCTTACCAGTGCCTTTTACCTGCTTGTCTTTCGGTGATAACAACCTCTCTGGCATATGATGTAACAGCACCATGCTTTCCCTTTTCATTGTGAATTATTGTGCTCACAGTCCTCTGCAAACAAATTTCTTATTCTTTCATTTCTTCCTGACTATTTAAATTTTGTCCTTACTGACAGCATCTCCCAGTTTTGTTGTCAAGATAATTCACTGGAACTTTTTCTGATAATCTTTTTACTGGAAATATTTGGTAAAGTCTGTCTAAGAGCAAGCTCATGAGTAATCCCTTTAGAAATTTCTGCACAACTCTTATTTGCCTTTTAAGCATCATTCAGCACTCTTTTTTAAATTTCAGTCTAACTGTATTCTTCTGTAGTTCGTTCCATTTGTGTCTGCTGCCACATCAGGTGCTTCCAAACTGTTAGCGTTTGACTTCATAGTAAAAATATACCAAGTTGTATTTTTTCTCACTTACCTGCACGTGTTTCTGTGTTCATTCATCCAGCTTTACATAGCACAGAAGTCTAATAAGCTGTTCTGTGGTTTCTTGGTTCTTTTTTCCTTTTCTGAAAAACTGACATTTCTCACTGGTGAGAGGTAAGCACCAGTCACAGGGTACGGCTGCAGAGACATCGCAAACTTCGTGTTGACATCTGCGCTGCCCTTTCAGGGGCCGCTTCTGTTTTGGACCATGGAAACTAACGTTACTCAGGTTTTCTCATTTAAGTATATTTGGCTCTGCTTACTGCAACTGTCTCTAGACTTCAGGTCTTGATAAGGATATGACAGAATTGGAAAGGTTCTGGAGTAGGCCCAAGAATGTGGAGAAAGGAAAAAAAAACCTGCATATCCTCTGATGGATTCATAAGCCAGCATTTTTACTTCTCAGACAGAAAAATAGCTGGATGTTCATTTACACCTGTTCTTTTTCCTCTATTATTTTTAGTATATCTAGTTCCATTTGGTGTTGTAGTAGTTGGGGTTGTGCAGTGCTCTGGAAACAATGCATCATTTATTTCACTGCTATTTCACACAATTTGGGCACTCGGCATAACCCTTTCACTTACTGCATCGTCCTCCAATATAGCTCTCCTGTATTAGAACTTCCTTTCATTTCTGTCCCCATACTTCAGTCTCATGTTCTTTTATATCGTACCATATTCTCATTTTTCCCCCTCTGATTTTAAATTAAAATGGTATTAAAAATTGATCTATTGTCTCACCTTCCACTCCGATTTTCTAGTCTAAATCTCTTTCTGAATTTGTTAGTTAAAAATGTTAACCTGATCAGTCACTGTGTGCTGTATCTAGCTTTAGAGAAATCTTTCTGGCAGAAAACATTAGTGGTAAAACCCACCAAAATTTTGGTCATCACGTACCAGGTAAACCTCAGGCACAAGCCTTTCCTGAGTGATTTTGTAGCGGCAATGACTTAAAGAGAGCGAGTTACTGCTCACTAGTACTCATGCAGTCTTGAATAAACAGAATTGATGAGTAAAAATATCTCAGGAATTATTTCATGTGATTTTACCTTAGTTTTTATGTTTTTCTGCTTTTAAAGACCGGGTTTATGTTAAAAAAAGTACATTATTCCAGGATAGTTGATTAAATATTTTGGTAAAAGCTACATTTTAGTTTAAATAGGCAACTGAGTCACTGTCATGTTGTAAAAATGTTTAAATAAAATTTTTCTGCTTATATAAATATATTCTTTTTTAATTTAGATTTTTTTTTCTTAAATCAGATGCAGCTGTGAGTCCAATACAGTACAAACCTTCCCATGTTTCTCAGGGCTTCTCTGGAGACCCTGTACTAGCTTTATGAAATATTTTTTGTCCTGCATTATTACTTTGCAGAGCTTGATTTCTGTGGTATTTTTAGTAAGCTAGATACTGAATAGTCAATTCTAATTTGGTTTTCTTCAGTTCTTTCTCACAGTATGTTGATTATTTATATTACTGAAACATTAACTGTAACTTGAAAGTTCAAAAGTAAATACATTATTCAAGAGAACACTGAAATAGTCCTGAAAATCAGAAGAGTGCAAAATGCTAGTTAGTTTATAGGATAAAAGAACACATTAAGATGTGCACATTTCAGTTTCAGAGATGTGAAATGTCAAGTATGTAAAACACCCTGTTAAGATAGAATATTTTGCCTAGATGTTTATACCTTCAAACTGAAGGTATAACAATAGGACTTTTCTATTAGTGGAAAGATTGAAACAAGTGAAGTTTGTCAGTTAGAGACATTTCCCAGCAGCTGGCTAAACAAGCTGCAGGTCCCTATTTCAGAGTCCTTTCTCCTTTTCAGTGCTTTCCACTGGATAGCAGACAGATGGCACTTGTAAGAAATAAACTTTTTAACTCATTGTAACAGAAGTCTACCTTGTTCCAATTAAATAAACTGAAAATTCTGAAGGATTTACAAGACTTGTACCCACAATCTTTGATAAAAAGAGTAGAATTATTCTTCTGGTACACAGGACGACTGATTTTCCAGACAAAGGTTGGAAAATGCCTTAAGTTACATGTATTTGTAAAGCTTTCTCTTTCATGCAAAACCATCTTGGTCTGCTTATGCTAATGTACAAAAAAGGCAAGGATTTGACATCATCTGTAGAAGACTCCTTACATTCCCTAAGACTTCTAAACCCCTCTTCAGTCAGTATGAGTAGCAAAGTATGCTAGACAAGCTAATAACAGTCACTGGGGATCCAGTGATTCCTGCCAGCCCCAACAAATGAAGAAAAACCAAACCCAATAGTAAAAATCCTGCAGAAGGTTTGTGCAGTATTGACTAAAAAGTCATTAAGCTAGGTGAAATCTATTAACCAGGTAAGTGCCAACTGCAAAAAGAAGGTTGGTCTTTATTACCTTTGCATACAAAATACTAAGACTGTTAAAGATATATCCTAAAGAAAGGCTACCATTGCCAAATTGGAATATGACTCGTGATAGTCAACACCAAATAGCTCAAATTTTGCTTTTTTTCTGCCAAGAAATGGCAGAAAAGTAATGCTGAATTGGTCATTTGTGATGATGTCTTTCTGCAGGTGACTGTGGAGACTTCCTCAAATGGCATAATAGGATCCAGCAAGAAAAGGATCTTTTATTCAGAGCACTTGTTCTGCATCATGCACTGAAGTCTGGTTTTATGAATTGTTTTCGCTCTATTTTTAATAATTATCAGAGCTTAGATTTTTGTCTTGTGTTGCTTATACAAGAAGCTCTAGCAGTTTATTAAAAACATTATTGGATATAGGCCATATTAAAATGTAATTAATGGACATAACCCTTGCAAGTAAATGGAGCAAAAAGTGATAAAGAGAAAAATATGGTGTAATAAATAGACGGTGTATAAAATATATACAACTCTTTCCTCATCAACTAACAGAATGCTGAAGAAAATCTGATCTTTTTTCAGACAGACAAAGATGCAGTCTAAACATTTCAAATGTAATTTTTTTAAATTAATATCACTTAAATTCTACTTTTTCCTTTTTTTGTGTGTCTGTAGTTGCATGCAGCCCGGGATCATACAATCCCAGTAATGGAATCCACTGTCTTCGGTGCGACACCAGTTCGATATATGGAGCAACAAAGTGCTAATGGCTGAAGCTTATGCACTCTTGCAATAGCTCTTACGTATTTTAACATGGTAATATTAATAAATATTTTTAAAATGTTTACAACTTGCTTTGGTTACATCAATAGAATACACTTGTTTTTAAGAAACAATGATTCATCAGCATATTGGTAAAATGGTTTAGGTCATACCACTTAGGACTACTCCATTTTTGAGATCTTTATAACATATGCTAGGTTAATAGCAGTAGAGACAACTATTTAAATCATAAGAAGAAAATAAGAAAATAGTACTTAGCATGCTTAGGCCTTTGCTGATAGACCTCAGCTTCTCTTGATATGGACTGGTCTATATCGTAGCCTGTCTATATTGTAGCTTCCATCTACTTGTCCATTCAGCTGTTGGTTAAGAGGATTATAGTGAGCAACTAACTGTGTACATCCAGCACTGAGAGGTCATGAATGTTGCAATGTAGCCTCAAATGCCAAAACATCCTAAAAGTTTCTTTCAAGATGAATTATAATATCACTGCTGACTGGTCAGTAACATCTTCCCCAAAAGTGTAAAACTCCACTTGGGTCACTCATTTGTTCCACTCTTAAAGATACCATGTTTTGATCTTGCCTGCAGAAAACAATCAGCAACATAAAATACCACAGTACTTTTTATGGCCCTCATCTTCTTTATTTTTGTAAGACTGTCAAGAATTACTAGTGGTTGGCTGAATGCACTCCTTGTCATTGTCATTCCCTAATAACCTTAGTTAAGTTTGTGATCCTCAACAGGATCCTGTTCAAAATCCTGCTTGTTTTGCATCTGCAGAGCATGCCCCATGAAAATTGTTAAGTTTTAAATAAACATTACAGAGTTTATATCCTTTTTCCACTTATTTCTTTTTCCAATCAAGCTCTTGTATACTAATGAGCTAGATGTGAGGGCCCTTTTTAGCTCATTGTATCTGGAAAATTGGGTTTGCAGGTGTTTTTTCCAAGCGTATCGGATCACAGGTTTAAATACCTTTCTTCAGGACACTGTACACTGAAAAAAGGGAATAAGAAGAAATACTCTGCTAATTCTAAGAAGTAATTTTTCAATATGATGCATTATCTACAGACACTGTACTGTAAGCATGCAACTAATATACAGCTTAAGTGACAGAGCCTGAAGCACCAAACTTATTTGAAAAAAATGGGTAACAAGCTTTATTAGTTTTCTGCAGCGACACTGTTTATTGCTCAAACATTACTATAAACAGTATAACTAGCAGAATATATAAAATAGCTATTTTTATGAAATGGCCTTTGAAAATAAATAGCTGGGAAAGAACATGTTACAAATGTTTAGCAGTTAAGGAATTAAACTCTTAACTGTAATGCACAGAATGACTAATGGTTACCTATTCCTTATTTTCATGTGATAATTAATAGTGAACAGATCACAAATGGGAAGGGTCGTTATATTAGACTGAAGCACTGCAAGTCTATACATTATCTTCATTATTTCCCACTTGGAACAGCACTAAACTAAGAACTAAAGAGAGAGCAAAGTATGCAGTACTGTCTTTACAAAAATATAGTTTGTTTTTGTTAAAAGACCCACCATACTAGGTAATACAAGCATAGGGAGCTTTCTACAGTATGGAGAGCAAATTAATTTAATAATTACCCTATGAAATGAATGCAGCTTTTTAAGGCAATAGCAATATAAATTAAGTAGTATTTTGATATTTTAATTTTCTGTTGCACATCAGAAACAGAAATGTCTGGTTGGCAGACCATCACTTAAAGGCATTTATGGAATTGTATCTATTCTTTGAGGGAGAATAATAAAGCTGATGCAGTTGTGGCTGGGGTATTAGACACACTAGAATATTGACTTTCTTCTCCATGCAGACATTTATGGATTTTAGCAGAGTACAGAAACAATGTTTTTTGGGTCTCCTGATAAGTGAAACTCGCTTTAATTCACAAAGTTTGCACACTCTTAAAGACCTACTGGAAAATATAAAGTAAGTGTTTATAAAGGTTTTCTTTACACAAGCATTTGAGAATGTTCTCTCAGTCACTGACTGCAGTCAAGTACCAAAGCTTTACTCTAGGTGCATTCTGTAGAAGAAATGCTGATCTCAGCTCAGTATTAATCTGGGCTTCTAAATCACTCATGGTTTATGCTCACATCACCGAGAAAAGCATTCTCGTTTGCAAATGCATAGACAATGTACATATAAAATACACATCTCTCATTGCTATAATATTCTAGGCTTACTGTCTTTTATGGTTGGAGCCAGAAGAAAGGAATTTATTTGCACAGCAACCCATGCAAAAAGGTTTTGTTTATTTGGTCTGAAAAATGTTAAGCTTGCTTTCATTTCCTCATGCTCCATCTCCTATGTGTTTGCTATTTTTCCACTTTGTGTATGAACTGATACTTGCCTTCCCATTTTCACCATTTTTCATAAATTCACCTCTTTGCCACGAGGTAAAATCTGTGACCAGACTGGCACTGGTAAAAGCTGTGAACCACTCGTCACTCTCTGGTTCTACAGACAGTCCTGCAGCTTGTTCAAGATCTGCAGCGGTGCTCTCTCTCTTGCTGAGACCAGGCTGCTGAGTGTTATAGAATCACAGAATCATTTAGGTTGGAAGAGACCCTTGGGATCATCAAGTCCAACCATCAGCCCTACTCTACAAGTTCTCCCCTACACCATATCCCTCAACACCACATTCAATCTACTCTTAAACACAGTCAGGGAAGGCGACTTCAACACCTCCCTGGGCAGCCCATTCCACTGACTGACCACTCTCTCTGTGAAAAACTTTTTGCTAATGTCCAGCCTAACCCTACCCTGTTGCAGCTTGAAGCCATTCCTCTCCTTCTATTGCTAATTACCTGTGAGAAGAGACCAGCACCAACCTCTCTACAGTGCCCTTTCAAGCAGTTGTAGAGAGTGCTGAGGTCTCTCCTCAGCCTCCTCTTCCTCAAACTAACCAACCCCAACTCCCTCAATCGTCCCTTTGAAACCTTGCTTAAGTATTTAGGGGAATACCAGCTCTTCCATTTTTGTGTTTTAAGTAGTACAAAGAATCCTATTGCACACCAATGGTGCACTTCTATAACTATCAGCTCTTCAGGCACCTACTTACACAGGTTTGAAGCTAAACTCCTCTACAGTGCACTCCTGCAACACTGGATGAGGCGAACCTGAGAATTCATTTGTCTTGATTTCAACTGGGAAATGAGCAGAAGCAAGTGAAGCAGAAACAGAAGCCTCGTATTCATGCCAATGCAGTTATAAAAGAGCATCGTAGAAGAATATTCATTATCCAAGCAACAGACCTCCACAGGCAAAATTCTTCAGGAGTGATCAATGTGTCTGGAAATACAGCTTTTACAAACCCAACCCACCTGCAGAGCCGAGGAACTCCTCGTAGGCAGGATGCATCGTTCTGTCTGCACTGAAGCAAAACCGGCCGAGTACCTAGACTTCAGTCAGGACGCCAAGATCCTCTGGAGTTTGGGTCACTGGAAATGATGCAGATGCCTTTTCTCTTATTTTTTAAGGTTACATATGAACAGGTGTATTATATCACCAATTCCTAACATTTAGACAAATACATTTGGCCAACACAGCAGTTCTGCCTTTTTTGCTTAGGTATTAAATTAGTTTCAATGTGAACGGTCTCCAATTACAGTCCACATTGCCTAATTTTTAACCTTAAATCATTTTAATTTTCACATTTTCATTTCCCACTCCTATGACAAGAGAATATGGTTTCTCTTTTAACCCTTTGTGTGAAGTGACATTATGCAGCAGGCCGCATATCTTGGCTCCCCAACTCCATTGCCCACACGCTGCTTGGTGCAGTCACTTTTGAGTCTGGTTCTCAGCATCTGGCAGTATGTTTGCCTCTGTGCTGGGCTTGAGGACAGTATCACTGTCCACCAGGTATGGCTGGGATGGAGCTATTCTAGAGAAACTTCTAGAGAAAATGTCCAGTAGAAAATATTTTTATAAAGCTACACTGGAAATACATGCTAAAATATCCTTTAACCTTGTACTCGCTACTTCAGTAAAAGGCAGATCTTCTTAAAAGAACAGAAACTCAAGCCCTGGGAAGCAGGATAAAGTTTAACGAGCCTTCAGTGAAGAAGACACAAAGTGGAACTAGTCCAAGGTGAGATTTCAACAAACCTAAGCATCATAGCCACACATTGAAAGACACACAATTCTGAATCTCAACCAGCCTATTTTAAAGGCAATCCCACACTGAGTCCACCCTCTCTTCTCTTACTCATGTCACGCAGCTGCTTTCCATGAGGGTGGTTTTGCTGTCTCAGGGAGATACGTGTGGAAGACCACTGCCACTCGGGGCCCTTTCTCACAGCCATGCAGACACCTGATTTCAGTAAGCAGACACCTACATAAGCCTTGAGACACGGGTCCTACTAATGTAGGAGCTAGTTCTCTGTTATATGACTACTGAATCTTAAGAACTAGATAGGTGTACTTAACAGAATACAATTTTAGCCAAATCATACCTCCTTTACTCCCAAATAAGCATCACCTCACTGTGTTAATGAGAGGTATACAATGAATAAGGTAGTCTTTTTATAAAATGGCAAAAGAAGCATTTATGTTTTTATCTGTAACTATACTTATGGTTGAGGTACAAATGAGATACAAAACGCTTCCTCCATTCTTCCAAAGAACCCAAAATACCCATTCTCTGTGTCACCCTCCACCGCCACCGGCAGACTGACTGACATCCCAGGTATAATATTTTCTGTATCCCTGCTAGGAACTCCAGCTACTGGAGAACAATACTTACAGTACAATGTTTATATATGTGCACATCCACTTCAGGGGAAGTTATTACTTACTTGATTTTTGTGTGATTTACAACTATTTAATAATATTTTTTTTTCCTCTGTCCTCCAGTCTTTTCTTTTTGTGACTTGACTAACGCCATGCACGACTGCCACAGGGCTGCCTGTGCAGGAGGCAGTTTCTTGATTTCTGATTTTGTCACTCCTCTTGTCTCCCATACCATCACTGAGGAAAACAATTTCCAGTGATAGACAAATGCTCAAAATACAGGTGTGAGGCAATAACTGTGATCTACTGAAGTCACTTGCAAAAATCCCATGGTCTTGAAGTGCCAGAAAATCACACTTTGTATGGATGCAAACCTGGTAAACGGGTTATACTATAGGAGTAAGTAGCAAAGAGTAGGTGTGGAATTAAGCAATATTCTTTGGGTTTTAGATATCAATTCATTAAGTCTTCCCTCTAGCAAAAGCTTAAAGGTAAGCCCATGTTTAAATGGCTTTTTTGAGCTGTTGTCTTAACAGCTTAACCTCTGTCAAAGCAGATGTAATGCAGGAGTTGCTGACAAACTAAACTAAAACCAACACGAATCTTGGCAAAGGCTGTTGATGGCTGAAGCAGGGAGAGATGCTGTTCACCTCACATGTAATGAGGGTCACCTTCTCCGCTAGAAATCCTTTGATGGATTCAAAGAGTTGGCTCAGACCCTTTCTCCTTAACACACTTTGCCACAGAGCCCATACAGACTACCAGAAAGAACCAAAAAGTGGTTTGGGAGATGGCACAGCTACTAACCAGCTCTCCTGCCTGCGGATTTGCAGCATGGAGCCACATCAGTGGAGCCCTGCTTGGCTGCTCCAGCCCTTCCAAGCTGTCCTTCTCCACGTGCAGTATGTGTTACCTTAACGATGCTGCGTGGTTACTTACCATCATTTCCACCAGCTGGGCAATGGGATACTGTTTACAACACCGAGGAATTTGTCCTGCTATAACATATTATGTCTGAGCCGAATATTTGGAATTGATCTTGAGAGACTAGTGTCCTACTACCCACTCCTCCAAGTTCTCAGCTGTGGACACGTCGGTGAAACTAAGAAGGAACTGACTCCCTTCTGCGTTAGAGCGATATTCATACGTGAGAGCATGTTCTCTGAAAGCATACTCTACTCCATTTTTTTTCAGAAGCAAGAGCATCAAAGTTTAGTCATATGCTGGCTCTTTCATGCCAACGAAACTGAAGGGAAAATCCAACAAAAACAAACCAAAAAACTCCCAAGAAAGTCATCATATGATGAAACTAGAAGAGAAATGTCATGCTTTAGCCATGGTGCACAACAGGACAGGCAATGATACAGTGCTTTAATCTGTATTGTCTATATAAAACATTTATTTTTAAGCTCTATAATGGCATTATAGAAATACATAGAATATCTTATAGAGTGTATTTGAGTGTACTCACTGTGAAAATAACACATTTATTAAGACAGGTATTCTTATGTCCAAATGTTTGAAATTATGCACTTCTTTGCCTTGCAGTATTATGGTACTTTGAAAAACAAAATATCAATGTTTCATTCTTTGCTCCTCACCAGAATCTTCTCATTCGGATTTCCCTGGGTCATCTAGGGTGCTCACTGCCGTGAGACAGTTTATAAAAACCACGAAGAGTACTTATATTTGTAGATTTCCTATATTTGTTTGCATTCATGTCTAGTGCACATGGCTTGCCGTTCAATTCTCCAAGTGCCTTCTTCGTAAGTACAGTGACATATAGTGCATTCATCGGTTTTCACCTCCCGGCCTGCTGGAATGACAAGGGTTTCTGCAAAGCAGTTCGGGCCTAAAAAACGGAAAGAGGAGTCTGTTAGGTGATGCCCACAGCAGCCTGTAATCCAGCACAGTTCAGTTTTAGTCTGGAGGATGGAAAATCTACCACAAAGCGAGTGAGGCTGGGCACAATAAACAAAGGCGAGCATCGCGTATAGAAGTGGCAAAGAGAGCAAGGACCCTGTGCTCTGATTTTCAGTATGGGGTGTCCTGCCCTCCACAGGGGAGGGCAGAAAAAAGCCCTTCTGTGAAACACGCAACCATGACAGAGACCTGGGCACAAAGTGACAACACAGATAAATACAGATTTAAGCTAGAGAAAAAGTCAGCTACTGATATGCTTTTTCGTGTGAAAATAAGTCCTTTCCCAGCAGAACGGAAGAGCTCCAGACTCTTCTGAATGAATGAAGGCACTTTTTGTGTTTCAAATTAAATATTCCATCTTATGTAAGTCAGCAAGTCTACAAACAGCTCTTTTCATAGTACTTGGAAATAATTTCATTTCCAAAGAAAAGGCAGGAGAACGACCCACCGGCACAATGTTCACAAGACAAATCTGGTTCTTTCAGCAGGTGACATCCTCACATCTCTCTGCTGCAGAAGGTTGCAAGTGCTGCACTACCTACAATTCTGTTAAAAAAGAAGTCTATTTCTGCCTTGACAATCCACATGCGTTTGTAATGCAGCACTAAACCCTACCAATCATCTCCTTTATATATGTTGTCATGCCTTCAGAGGAACGTGTCCCTCCCATTCACTAAGCACACACAAAAGCTGCTCAGGCAGAGCCTGGCCACTCAACAGCACCTCAGTACCACCATCCACCAGGGAGGGATGTGCAGAAGGGACATATTGATTGGATGCAGCTGAAACTCTTGAAAAAATATGGGTGTGCAAAATGGTTATCAACTGCCAACCTATTTGCCATGCAAGTAAATAAACCTCACAGATGAGGTTCAGTCTTCCATTGCCAGGGGTCAACTGTAAGACACAGGGTAAACAGTATGGCTTCTTCTTCTAAGACAATGTATAAATTCTTTTAGGTTCTTCCTCTGAAAAGCAAAGTAAGATGCATGCTGCACATTTTAAAATGCAAACCCAATAGTTCACAAATCAATTAATAGTTATCTCTTTGGATCGGGTTATGTGTTTGTGTACTGACACTGCAGCCTGAGAATCAGTTGCCAAATGAAAGGTCTTTCCTCAACAAACAGGAAAGAAGAGACTTGCAAGACTTGCAGAAATTTACTTCACCTAATCATACCAATTAATTTTCTGAATATTTAAGCCAGTATTTTATTTTAGGACAGACTGTTGACAAAGATCTCTAACATGTGGTTTCTTCCCTAGTACTGGGTGGCTTCTGTCCTATTCAAGGATTTGGATGCCAAACAGATAGCAAAATACAGCATCTCTCATGTGAAGTTACAATGTTACTGTGGTATGTTTGTGTGTGCAGCCCCCTCAATCTTTGTTTGCAGCCCCCTGCGTCTGTCCATGCAAAGTGGTACTTTGCCCAGGAAGCCCAGGAAGGAGAACTTCAGAGTGGGAGACATGCTCCTGGGTCCCACCACACCCCGGGAGGTGCCCTAGCTTTCAGCTGAGATGAAGCAGCGTTCTTAGTAAAGAACTGCTGTCCTTGGTGGGACTTGAAAAGATTTCAACTCTAGTCTATGTAATTGTAATTATGGCTCAGTTAAATACAGTATTCTTGCAGCTAATAAACCTTAATCCCAAAATGGGTTCAGGGTCACATTAGGTAAAGACACTTGTGTGTTTTGCATGCTGGCCTGCAATAGTCCCATGATTTACAAAGCCAAATGATATAAAGAGTTAAAATATTAGAAGTGAAATCTACTTTCCATGGAGAATTTATATGAAACCTACGAGACCACTTGAAATTTAAACACTATGTAAAAGGCTCAAGAGGAACAACAGTGATGTCAATCCCCTGTGCAGGATTTATTTCATTCTGGGAAAGTAAATGTTAGAGGGCATACTTAGTTATAAAACTCAACCAGGGAATGAAATAAGAACAGTGCAACACACAGAGTATAATTCACTAGGATTCAGAATGTAAATGCCTCCATTCACAATTAGCAGCACCTTATACCAAGTGTGACTAGTCCTTACAACAGTTATCAAACATAAAGGTACAAGTTAGCCCTAAATTGTTAAGTATGGAAGAAAGTCATTGCATTAGTAAACCTACAGCAGAGCAATAACCATCTACTTGAGAAAGGGACCCCAAAAAATAAATTACAGCAACAAAGTATATTATTGAGCAAAACAGATCTTTTTACTTTTAATTTTACAAATTTTTTTTTACTTTTACTAAAAAGTATCATGCAACTTTTCTACAGAAGATTGCCTGTTTTCTGGTTCTGCATTTGCACCCATCATTACTGTAACTGCAAATCCTACATAGCACTTAGGCCAGTAACAGTCATCTGGCATCCTTGCTTCATCTTTTCCATTTCAGTACTGTGTGCCATCAATATTGCTGTTAATGTTACAGAAAAGGTCATCAATGAAAAGGTTGAACTGACTATATTACAGCAACACTACAGACCTAAGTGCCAGTAGAATATAGTGTCAAAACACAGGAAAATATTTCCACACCTTATTATTCCTCTAAATCCTCAGACTTCTTCTAGGGAAAAAAATCCCTGACCTTTGACCAAAACCTCATCTAATTTTGAAGTTGTATGAGGTAGCCCCGGCTCTTGGTGTCCTCAGACTCCCTTCCTACCGAGCAGGCAATGCTCCTCCCTTTCTTTTTCCTCTGAGGAACAGTCATAGAAGCCAGACGTCTAGGACTGGAACAGCCAGAGGAGACCAGCAGGCAGTTATTGGGGACACACGGGGTGGCAGTGGTGGGACCGTAGGTGTGGGGCTGCCCTGGTTGCACCTCCAGCAGCCCTTCGGCAGCCCCTGCCAGTCAGACAGACGGTACTGGTGAAGCAGCTCATGATCCAATTCTCTGTCTGCCTAAAAGGACAGTGGGGAAACTGAGGAATTGAGGATTTTAAGCAGACAGCAGGGCAGGGAGGTAGAATGGGCACACAAAGGCTGATGCTCTCGCTTAGCAAAGGGAGGGAGAAGCACGTGTCTCCTCCACATTCAAAGTGGATAAGCTGCCCAGAAGGCATGGCATTTGCTGAAACTACTGCTTTAGTTAAAACCAGGCTGTTTGTATTGATTTAGCAAGATTTGCAGCTTCCCATCACAAAGGGCAAGCCATGTTGTGAGTTTTAAAAAAAGTTTGTTAAATTACCTGATGTAGCACATGAAAAGCATTTCTAAGTAATTCCGGGCTGTTCCAGCTTCAAAGCTGTGGTGGGGTTTCTGACTAGATGTTGCTGTTGCAGGAACAGTGGACAGTGAATTTCGTTTCCTTGGTCTATAAAGCAGGCTGCCTGACTTTAGCACCCCGTACTCAGTCAGTGCAGGAGTGGCATGTTTGAGCTTGTTTGATCTACAGTACAAACCTCCTCCTGGGCCTCATCCCCAGCTGCATACACTTAAGATAGCTCTAAGGAGTCAGTGGTGCTGCACATCTTCACAGCAGATGAAGATCTTGCCATATCACTCTTAAATCTGGCAGAAAATTCAATATGACATATTGTACCAATTCCGAGCGCAGCTTGAAATCTACCACGACATCATTTGTTTTCCTAAAGTATATACTGGTGCTGTCAGACTCCGCTTGAGCCATACCATGCTGGTTTTAGCAGAGATTTCTTTCCTAGGGGTAAGGCACAGTTGCTGCCTTCTCAGTGATGTCTTGAAGCAGCGAGTTCAGTGCAAATCCTCAGTTCTCACACTGAGCACCAGATTGGCATACAGCTCTCGGCCTCCCTGCATCCAAAACAGTGAATACTAGCTTCCAAAAGCAACATTTATACTGGCATCTAAGGAACTTGGAAGGCATATTTGGTAGTTAATTAAGGGAGAATTTATAATGATGTTCTTGCCTCTTAAATGCTTAAAAACTAAAAAGTTTAAAAATCTTACTGGGGTAAATGCTGCCATTGTAATTTTTTTCCAAGTCTTTATGGTGGTCCTGTGAAAAGCTTCAGTGTTGACAAATACAACCATCTCATAATGCAAATTTTGTTATCTCAGAAGAAAACAGCTGATCCCAAGCCACTCACCTAAAGAAGCAGTAGCACCTGTAACCCTGACAACATCGCAAGAGGCTCTCTCAAGCTTCTCATCCTCCTCTACTTCCACTAAACTACTATTCTAGAGAGTTGTGCCTGTTTCCCCTGCAGCCCATCCCTACTTTAGCGTGGGCACGTGTTCCAATCAGTTGAAATATATAAGATACAGCAATTTGGTAAATTGTGTTTTAATCTACTGTTTCCATCATGTGTTAAACCAAATTACGGACAAAGAAATTTGTTCAACTGCAAGTTAATGTGTTTGCCTGGAGAATAAGTCACGGCAAATTTTCTCCGATTAGAACTACAGTGACAACCTCTGTAATATAACACTTTGATGTAAGACTGCTTTGGGCTCTGCTTTACACTGAACTCCCTAATAGCTGCCCTTTTAATAGCTCCTTGCAGCAGTCAAACAGGTCACTTGCAAGGTACCTAATAGCAGTCCTACCTATCCTGACAGTTACAAGGCATTCATCATTGTGGTATTAGAGCACTTTGTAAATGACATAACCTCAACATTTAGCTTAATATCTTTTTTTTTTCTTTTTTTTTTTTCCTCCCCAAGTTTCATGGAGGGATTTCCAATGGTTACACCATGAAAAGACAGATCCTATACTTTGTCCTGGAAGTCTTCAGAACCACGTAGCTGTGCTGTGTGAGATCAGAGGTTCACCTGCACCTGCAGCAGCCAAAAAGAGATAAATGGGGAAGTGTAGGGGAATAGTACACACCCAGCTTCTCTACTTTCTGAAACAGTCCTCATAAATGGCTCTTGTGTGCTGAGCTAATGGTGTTAATGGATGGAGTTAATAGATTTCTTCATGATTAACTGCTCCAACATCCCGCTGAACCCATATAATCAGCATGTAGTGGCAACAAGGTCCACAGCTCTTGATCACAACAAGTTTTATGTCATTGTCTGATGCCTTCCACCCACTGCCTAAGCTTGGTAGCCTGTGGAAAAGGCAAAACCAACTACCCTCCCTTTGCCAGGCCATTCATGAGGTTATAGACCAATACCATGCTTTCCTCCCGTCACCTCGCCTGCAGCCTGAGGAGGCTGGTTCTGCAGCCCCACTATTCTTGCTGACCTCCCCAGATATCTCCTGGTTCTGCTACTTCCTTGTTGTGCTGTGTGGACCAGACCTGTGCACCATGTGCAAGCTGTAGAAACACCACGGACCTGTACAGTAGCACAGTGGTTTGTTTCCTGTTTTCCCTGTTTTGTCTCCTGTTTCCCTCCTACTTCCTAACATTTGCCTTTCTGTTGTGACCACTGGTGAAAACATTGAGCTGATGTTTTTGTGACACTATGAATTTTATACAAGATAGAAATCTTACAGAAATAAACATTTTTTTACACTCAAGCCAAATCCTGCTGCAGCCTTTCTGCATTACAGAAGAGTTTCACGTTCCAGCAATGCTAGTTGACAGTCTTCCATGTACAGCAAGAGTGTTTCTGTTGTTCAGTAATTTCAGGAACATGCCAGGGAAAGTGAAGCCTTCCCTCCCATCTTTCAGATCTCTCTTCCTTCTGATGTCTTGAGACTTCTTCCAGGATCTATTGCAGACGTCAGAGGGAATAATGAAACACTGTGCTAGAAGAAGAGATGTAAACAAGCTCCCTGCCTGAATTTCAAGCTGCCTGCCCCGACAATGTCCTGTGATGCCACAGCACAAAACCAAGGCCTTTTCCACACCCAGCTAGAAGTTACACCTGAGAGCTGGGACAGCCAAACTATGGGTGAAGGGTGGCTGTGCCTGCTTCCCAGTGCACAGGAACAAAGTCCCTCACGCACCTGCAGTGGTGTTTGAGATGGGTCTTGAGTCGTGCCAGCACCACACGGCAAGACAAAATAAGGCTTCTCTGCCACGTAGCAGTGCAGCAGCAAGATTTGGAGATGTAGGCGTTACCTCCCTCATCCCTCTCAAATCTAATCACTTCCTCCAGAGATGGCATCTGTGCCTACTCTGTGCCCTTCCGATCTCTAATCTCTTCTAAAGGGTCTGTATCTCCCTGACTTGATTTTGTTTCCCTCTCGTGTGGCTATATATATAATACCATATAATACCTCTATCTCCTGCGAAACGTCGGCTTGAAAGATAAAGTACAAAAACCAGCTGGCAAAAGCAGGCTGTGACTAGGAGTACCGCCGGTTCTCATTCTCTCACAAAAATAAGTTCATCACCCCTGCTGCAGTTGCTGCGCTGCCTGCTCCCAATCCAGTGCAACCTTTTACTCGCCTCAGTACCTTTGGATGCTACTGAACCAAGTCCAAAAGAGCATTTTCAATTACAGAACAGAGATTCAGGTAGGCCCAATTTTAAGAGCAATTTGGGACCCCAAAGAACCATGTACTATTTCTGTGGTTCTTAAGATCCTGGCAGCCAGAGAACCATGGCAAATATGCTAATAGACTTCCAGTTAATGTACGTATATCTATGACAGGGAGAAGAAAAATAAAGCTATTCATCCATTTTGCAATTTTACCTGGCTGCTATGGGAAACAACAAAAACGCAGTGTGCTGCATTTCACAAAAGCAGCATTTTGTTCATGCTAGAGAGAGACTTGGTGCTTTTAAAAATAATAAATCCCCTCCCTCTGTTCGAGGCATGTTTTGTTAGATGAACAGGGAGCTGACAGATTGGAAGAAAATCTGCCAAGGGCAAAACAATTAAAAATAACATTTTGGCACCTAATTTAGAAGGATGGGCATAGCAGCACCTGCTGCGAGTGGACAGACAGAAGGAAACTCCATCAAGTTGTCCTGTAACTCAATGGGGTGATTATGCCCTCAAGTGGCACTGCTGTGACAAAGTGGGTATCAAAGCTCAGGCACTTGCTGTATTCTAAGCGTGCCTGAGTGTGTGCATATGTGTGTATGCAGGCACTTTTAATCTGAAAGATAATAGTCTTGTTTCGAGTTGGATTTCAATATTCTGTTTATGAGACTCACAAGCCCTGTTTAGGATTAAGCTCTATGAGTTTACTTTTTCATTTATCAGATGTGACAGCACTATTGACTATGTTTTGTTCCGGCACCAGACCTAGAATTTGGAGGAGTGTCCAGAATTCCCACAGAATAGAAAACAAAGCCCCCACAGCTGCTGGGCCAATCCTTTCCATTACTGCTTTGTCTCAGTTCTAATTCTCCATCACCCTGCTCTTTGCAGTGACATTAACATCCTTGGAATGGCAGTGCCAACTGCTACTTTGAAATCAGGGCTGCACAGTTACTTTTGCACAGGTAGAAACTGCCTGCAGGAAGGGAACAGTCCATAATCCTGCTGCCACCACTGTCCCCTTAGATTTTCATGTGTATACAGACAGACAGAATTACAGATATCTGCTTTGTGTACCAAAAAAAAAAAAAGAAGCAAAGGAACATCAAACAATAAACAACCCAATACCTCAAGAGCCAAACAGAAAGCCTTGGAGGATAAAAGGGCCCAATTAAACAGGAGACTTGAGTGCCATTGTACTGGTTTTGGCTGGCATAGAGTTAACTTTCTTCATAGCCCGATTTTCTTCATATGGGGCTGTTTTGGAGTTTTGCTGAAACAAGCACTGATAATAAAAGGATGTTTTCATTATTGCTGAGCAGGGCTTAGACAGAGTCAAGGCCTTTTCTGATGCTCACACTGCCCCACCAGTGAGCAGTCTGGGAGGGCACAAGAAGTTGGGAGGGGACACAGCTGGGACAGTTGGCCCCAGCTGACCAAAGGGACCTCCCATAACCTATGACATCAAACTCAGCATATATAGAAGGAAGAGGGGGATATTTGCAGTGATAGAGTTTGTCTTCCCAAATAACCATTATGTGTGATGGAGCCCTGCTTTCCTGGAGATGGCTGAACACCTACCTGCCCATGGGAAGCAGGAAATGAATTCCTTGGTTTGCTTTGCTTGCACGTGAAGCTTTTGCTTTACTTGTTAAACTGTGTTTATCTCAACCCACAAGTTTTCTCACGTTTACTTTTCCAATTTTCTCCCCCATCCCACCAAGCGGGGAGTGAGCAAGCGGCTGCGTGGTGCTTAGTTGCCAGATGGAGTTAAACCATCACAGACAGAAAAATAAACATCAAACAACTTCCCATGTCAGAGAAAATATAGGAAGACTTGAATACTCCACTTAAAAGGATTTTCAAAGTCCTGCGACTTGTAAAGGAATATTATGTTCCACCCAGCAACAGCACCAATTAAACATCAGCTGAACATTGTGTATATCTTACAGAAAATTATATAAACACTTAGAAGCCAGCAAGTCATACATCAATTTTGTGCTGAGCTTTCTTGCAGCTCAGTCACAACCCAGATGATTAGGAAATTAGAGACACGGGGCTTGAACGTACGGGAAAATACACGTCAGGTGCCTCAGACAGCAGAAACCCTCAAGGGCTGGCAATGCTCACCTGCAGCCCAGCTCACTGCCAGCCCTGCTGGATGGGACCAGGCTTCCACCGACACTACACTTGCAGAAAGCTACCTGTGTATGATCTCCCCAGCCCTCTACTCCTTCCCACTCCAGCCAGGCTAGATGGAGAACCAGCCTGGACTAAAGCCAGCCTGGAAGAAGAGAAGGGTGGTTTCAGTCCGGGATGTGCCCTGCAGTGCAGCATCCTGCAGAGATGCTGATACTCCTGGTGAAGCAGAGCCAGGCAGATGCATGGGAGCTGGGCTACGCAGCAAAAGCAGCAGCTACTTGCTTGGAAACTATTTTAAAAGCCCAGAGAGGGCAGTCATGCATAGGAAAATAAATCAATGCATCACTAAATTTTCCCTTGTTTACAGAAAACTGCAGAAGTATTGCCAGGCTCCGCAAGGACAGACGGACTGACAACGGTGGTGGGACATCGTGTGGGGTTAGCTGCTGCCTGCCCGAGCAGTCACAGCATAGCAGCTTAGAAGCTCTGCTGCTGAGGTTACCGGTGCTAATCCTTCCCTTTCTTAAGCTGTTTACTCATCCCAGTGACCGTGCCAAGCTTGGCAGGGTTACTGGGGGCCTGGTGAAAGACCTGCTCAGTGCTAACACTGGGAAACATCAGCTTATGCTTCTGACTGAGCAAGCTGTATGAAATGCCTTTGTTGGAAGATTCTCAACAGGTTATCCTCAAAACTATTATGCAAATTTAAATAGACTGTGCACTTCCAAATGTATGGACTACAGGCCGGTAATTTAACGCACTGGAGACCTGCTGAAAACACTGGAACTAAAAGCACATTTTAATTAGCCAAAACACAGCAGCACTGGTGGGCTGTATCATCTGTCAGGCAGGTTAGTTAGGTCGCTGAGAAGTGTACAGCTAACTCTAGCAGTAAAGCAAAGGATTGTATGTGCCCTGAAACACGTACTAAATGCAAGATGCTAATGAAGAGAGAGATTTTGAGAATTATTATGGAAAAATACCTAAAGACTTCAACTAAATTGAAAGCTAAAATGGTACCAAAGTACGGTATAATGCTGCTTTGACAATGAAGTGGAATGTAAATCAGTGCATTTTTCCAGTCACTATTAAAGACTGGGTAGCAAGAACACGGTACGCAAGGATGGCCGGTGGCTACTGACTGCTACAAGGAATTATTCAATCAGATCCACAAAACATTATCAGTCAAGCATCAGCCATTTTTTCACCCTATTTTAGAATATATACAGTGAATATTGTTAAATCAGGGGTTATCCTTCTTACTGAGAGTACTGCATGTAGTGTCATTCAGTTCTTCCAGAAAGACTGTCACAGCAGACAGAGACAACTCTCTCAATTCAATAGCTCCCTTGCAAAATTAGGGGTTTTCTACGGGCTTGGTTTGGCTTTTTTGTTGTTATTTTGGAGTTTGTCATCATAACTGATGCTCTGGGGTTTTTTTTATGTTTTAGTTATGACCTTAAGAGCTTGCCTGACAGATTTCTAGCCCCTTATCCAAATTCACTAGAGTTGGTTTGCTCTGGTTGCAGCTGTACAGATATACCCAACAGGTTTCTCTAGGTAACCTGCTGCTGCTAACCTAGAAAAAAACATCTCCACCAAAGGAGCAGCAGTTTGGGTCTCAGAAACCCCTGTAACCCTCTCCTACCGACAAGCTGTAAGGAACTGTCAGCTGCAGAAACAGGGAAGAGAAGTGGAAAGCCATAAAGGGAACAGAGTTTGTGCAATAGGAGAAATCAGTGGTCCGTCACATCTGAACTGCTCAGCTTCGTACACAGAGACTTCAGTTCTGTGGCAGTTTCTGGACTCTATCTGCGATGTTGTGCTCATTTTACCAATTTCCTTTGAGTTACATTATAAAAGGTAGGAAGCCAGCTGAGACCAATCCCAGCACAACTGTTATTTAAAACATAAAAACCCCAGATAAATATATCTTTAATATACATTGAAGACTGACCACCTTCTCTTCCCCTTCTACCCTTCTTATTGAGAATGTTTCCAGAAATCTGCCACCTAAAATTAGACAAACACCACCCTTTATTACAAGGATACAAGTGAAAGGGATCTCTGCCGAAAAATGAATTTTAATTGGCAGCATGTCATACATCACTTTAAAATATAATGAATTCTAACAGCATCCTTTGCCATGCATTGTTAGCTTCATGACTGAAATAAAAACCTGTGCTTAAAAAGGGTGTAGCAAATGAGAATCAGAACAGAAGCCAAAGAATCTGTTTACTCACCAGTCCTAATGAATTACTACAATTTTTAGTTAGGAAAATTTACAAAATATTGCACTGTAATTGCTGATCATTTTAGCATGTGTCTATACCTGTAAAGTACAGGGATGTTACATTTTCCTAAGAAAAAATTCTTTATTAACTTTAAGATGCACCCAAGTTACTCTGTAACTGAGGAAAATCAGTCTTTTTATGAGCAAAGGAGAGGTTATGCTTTGCCCTCCACGCTGCTGAATCAATAATTCTACCTTTTCTTTCCCTTTAATGATTTTTTTGCTGGTGGTTATGAAACACAGCACTGAGCTTGCTTTGGAAAGACTGCATTTTGTACCGGTTCAGGAAGCGGAAGAGAAAATACCAGAAAAATGTTGCTGTGAGAGCACGCTCTTCCTGCCCTGGATACCCTAGGCAGCTCTGCAAATGTTGCTGTGAGAGCACGCTCTTCCTGCCCCAGATACCCTAGGCAGCTCTGCTCCTACAGATGGACAGGACCCCCCTGGAGGAAAGTCTGGCATTGGTCCCTACCCCAGCGCACTCTTCCTAGGGATTCACAGCACTGGATGTCACTTGGCATCCAACTCGGCACACAACTTTGCCATCTAAAACAGGGATCTGGTCCAAGCCAGCCCTCTATACAGAGGGAAAGGCAGTGGCACCTCCTGCTGGGGCCAAGGCATCGCATCGCCTTCAGACAGGTGCTGCCACAACAGTTCCCGTCTGTTCTGCAGGTTGTCCCCTTCACCTGCAAGTAGATACCCTCCTCATGTTTCAGCCCTATTTCTGATGTAGGCTCGTACCACTTTCTTCCTTTATTGAGGTCTTGCACCGAGTAAAGACTGAGATGCTAAAATAGCATAGCAATTTGGACCCCAAAATACTCAGGATATGATGGGGTGTACCAAATAATAGCTATTATTCTGTTGATCAGAAGCTGTCAACAAGTGAGAGCTGCAAATTTAAGACCCCATTGCTGAGGAAACCTCACATACTCAACTTGGACCATGTCTAAAGACAGCTGTTTCAAAACGCAACCAGGTATTAAGTGAATCTAAATATATTAAGTTGCAACATGGAAATCCATCACTGACTATCAGAAGTTCATTCCCTCTCATTTCTGTTTGCATCACCCTTATACAACTCATGCATCAACAACTGATGGATGGAGACACTTTGGGATAGGAAGACCGGGAAACCAGGAGACAGAAGGGACATTCATTCCAAAGACAAAAGAGTAGGAAACCACTGGTGTTGGAAGAAACCAAACTAGTGGGATTGCAAGCAGAAAGGAAAAAGGCAGGAAAGCAGGCATGGTGACTGGCAAAATGATTTCAAGGGATCATCTACTTCTGGAGATGGAAACACAAGTGCTTTGAAGTGAGAGACATGAAATATGAAAAATATGGGAACCAGTTTTGTTCAATGCAAAGAATGTGTCTCTGAGTTATACAAATACCTTCATCTCAGAGAAGTGCAGCAGCACAGAAATTGCATGTCACTCAGAGGGCAGACATAAAAGGATATGCACCACACAAAAGAAATCATCCACACAATATCACTCAGCTTCTTCATTGCTGATGTCTGAATCCAGCACTTATTTTCTCATGTGCTGCAAAGTTAAGACCACCATTCCATACTGCAGCGCTCTTCTCCTGGGATGCTATCAGCGTGCTCTTCTTGCCATTACACAGGCGTGTGAAACTGGGAAGAGCACAACGAAGGAATCAATCCCTCTGGAGCAGCCAGATGGATGTCCATGGATGTGTATCAGCTGGGTCAGGGTCTAGTGAAAGGAACCTAAGGTGATGACGGTAAGCTGCCTGTTTCCTTCAGCATTCCCACTGGAACTTTATAAGAGGTATCAATGGATCTGGTTTACATATTTAGCCGTCAGCCCTAATGTCAGAGAGCGGGCTGTTTTGGCTAGGAAAGTACAACAGTTCATCCCGGGCAGACAGCAGGATACAGACACAGTTTCAAAACAAATCAGGGGCTCATTTAGAGCTCGCAGGTTTTTGTCAATCCAAGCTCACAATCTAAGCAGCCAAAATTCATATACTGGAGGTTGCAAAGATGTCTACTTTTCTAAGAAGGAAGAGACAAGTTATTCCCATTCAGCAACTGAACTCTTTAAATGTCCTACCACTACATGGAAAGCATTTGAGGATGCAGGCACTACCAAGATTACTGAAGCAGCCATCAAGCTCCAGAAAAGATGCTCTTGGAAAAGTAGAAATCAGACCAGGCTTTTTATTACATTAACAGTCCAGAAAACTGTCCTGGAAAAAATCAAACTGGCTTCCAGGCAATGGTCCCCAAGCTGGCCTTGGGAGCCTGGGCTGTTTCCTAGCTCTCAAGCAGGAAATGATTTTGTTTTGTTTTTTTTTGTTTTGTTTTTTTTTTCCCCCCAACACATCAGACCTCTAGAGCAGTTTCTGAGGCATGAAAGCTAGTCTTTGTATTTACTGTAATAGAATTATTGTAAGCCTATTCTTAAATGTTTCCACATATTATATGTTTCTTCTTATAAAATTATCTCCAAAGGCAAGTATTATGGAAATAAAAATTCTGGGGGAAAACCAGCTAGTGCTTTTATGTTTATCTGAAAGCTATGTTTGTTTTCTCCTAGGCAAAACCAGAGCCTTAGGAAATTGTAAATGATTCCCAAGACACTCTGAACTGATTTCCATAAAACTCAGATTAGTGCACTAGAAAAAGAGGAGTAAATAAAATGAAAGCAGCAAACCTAAAAATTACATTTTACTTTTCTAATGAAGTTATTACTCAAAATGTCCTACAGCAAACAATTAAGCACTTGATGTATAATTACAACGTGAGCTACTCCATTCGTCTTTGGGATATTCTTCCACTCCATGGTGATAAATATCATCACTGCTCACTTGCTGCATACACAGAATAAGCAAAAGGAAGACCTGGGAATCTGGTGTGGAATATGAGTTACTAGTCTAAAGAAACCCCCTGGAAGGCAAAACTAAATTAAAAGAGTAGCTCTAATTTACAGAGTGGATCGAAATGTTGTAAAATATGTGGGATTCAGAGACATGGAAAGGCAATGTTTCCTGGAGAAGAACTGATGTCCTCGTGAAGTGGAGTATCAGCCCAAGAAGAAAAAATCACTGACTCCTCTGAGTCATTCCTTTTTGCAAGGTGTGGTTTATTCTTGTCTTACTTAAGGGCTTAACTTGCACATATTCCCTTTGCACTTGATATCAGAAGCTTTAGTAGCACAATACATACTTGTAAAGTCTACAACCATTAATGGATTAGTAATTTCTTTTCTCATTCTTTATTCCAAATAAGTGTGTAATTTATGCATGTTCCATTGAAATCCATGTATTAAGGTGCATAAAAATGAGTTCTGTAAGGAATCTTTGCACAACGAAAGCTTTGGATGGGTTTTCAAGAAAGGATGGAGATGTGGTCAGGAGAGGAGGACTCTTAAGGAAAGCCTCAATTCCCCTAGAGAATGCACAAAGATCGGAGGATAGAAGATCCAGTCCACGAAGAGCAAATAATTTAAAAGTCATATGATATTTACACTGTTTTCTTCCCTTTTTATGTGTACCTTTTCTTGCTTATTGCATCGGAAACTCTTCAGGGCAGAGGCTGTTTTTACATAGGACCTTGCAAGTTAGAGCCCAAATCCTAACTTGGAAATGAAATACAATAATTATGATAAACATTTTTCTTTTGATAGGGCTATTCAGAGATTTGCCCAACAGTCCAAATACTAAATGTTAGTTATTTGACACCATTACTAAATTATGAAGTAACAAATCTGATTGAACAGTGAGGAAAAGTTAAAACATACATGAATTCTGTCAAAGGTATATTAGAGATGAAGCAAATAAAGAATGGACCACAGTCAGAAGAACTTTCAGGGCTCTAACTTGAGCAACAAAACATTCCTACACATGGTAATGCTCAAAAATTAACAAGGTGATTCTGCAGTGATAGAGTCACTTATGTATCTGTATTCACCACACGCTAAAAAGCCACTTTTTATAGTGCTGTGGGAGCTGGTAAATATTTCAGCTTCTCCACAGACTCTGTAACTTTATAAACAACATAATGGTTTGGGTTGGAGGGGACCTTAAAGATCATAAAGTTTCAACCTCACTGCCATGGGCAGGGACACCTCCCACTAGACCAGGTTGCTCAAAGTCCCATCCAGCCTGGCACTGAACACCTCCAGGGATGGGGCAGCCACAACTTCTCTGGGAAAACTGTTCCACTGTCTTATCACCCTCACAGTAAAGAATTTCTTCCTGACATCTAATCCAAATCTCCCCTCTTCTAGTTTAATACTGCTACCCCTTGTCTTATCACCACATTCCTTGACAAAGAGTCCCTCCTCATCTCTCCTGTAGCCCCCTTCAGGTATTGGAAGGCTGCTATAAGGTTTTCCCAAAGCCTTTTATTCTTTGGGTTGAACAACCCCAACTCTCTCAGCCTGTCTTCGTAGGATAGGTGCTCTGGCCCTTTGATCATTTTCATGACCCTCTGCCAGACTCGTTTCGACAGTTCCATGTTCTTCCTATATTAAGGACTCCGAAGCTGGGCACAGAACTCCAGGTGGGGTCTCACAAGAGAGAACTAGAGGGGCAGAATCACCTCCCTCAGCCTGCTTGCCACACTTGCTTTTGATGCAGCCCAGGATGCAGTTGGCTTTGTGGGCTGCCAGTGCACATTGCAAGCTCATGTTGAGCTTCTCATTCACCATCACCCCCAAGTCATTCTCATCAGGGCTTCTCTCAATACATTTTCCACCCAACCGGTATTTGTGCCTGAGATTGCCCTGATCCAGGTGCAGGACCTTGCACTTGGCCTGCTTGAAATTCATGAGGTTCGCACAGATCCACTTCTCAAGCCTGTCCAGGTCCCTGTGGATGACATCCCTTCCCTCCAGTGTGTCAATTGCGCCACACAGCCTGGTGCCATCAGCAAACATGGTGAGGGTGCACTCAGTCCCACTGTCCATGTAACTGGCCCCCAGTCAATCCCACTATCCATGTAACTGGCCTTAGCCCCCGTGGTCCTTGCATTTTGCTTTATCGTACTTTCTTTCCCTGAATGTTTCTAACCGTTTTTAAAACCCATGGCTCTTGACAGCCACGGGAAATGGTGGCAATGACTTCCAGAGTCACTCTGCTGTGTATGAAAAAGCACCTACGTCCCTTTGCATGCTTTGAGCCTTCACCTAATAATTTCACTGAGCTAGACTAGTTGTTTTAATGTGAGAGACAGCAGAGGTGTTACTCAGAGGATGAACAGCTGAAGTTCTTGATAATAAGGATTTTCTCCTTTATGATGCCTTCCAGCCAAGGATTTCAAGCCATATCTTGGGACTTACATGCTGTAAGATTAGCCAGAGGTCTATGAATTCATATTTTGAGGATCTGTTCACTTTCTTAAGCACAAGAATAGCAATGACTTTTAATACATTTTCCCTCTTATACGTTGAAAAAGGGAAAATCACCTAAATCCTTTAGATGGAAGTGACAGTTTTTCTTAAAATTGCAGTACAGAGGCACTAACCAATTTCTATCAAACATTAAATATATTCTTACTATCTAAAGTGCATATGGAAATAATATTCCCACTATTATTACTTTACAGGCTAACAAGGGATCATTTTATTTCTAAATTGCAATCACAAAAAAAACCAAACCAGAATAAAATAGAATAATTTTTAAGGGAAGTCTTGACCATAATGCTGTAAAGAAGACCACTTAAATGCTTTAAAATAGACTAAAGCACTTTGCAATGGAAACTTTTCTACAGAATTTGTATCATTCCAGGCAAATTGCATCAAGAAATAAAATGCATCAAGGAATAAAATACATCAAGGAGCCTCTTCCTTCTAAGCATGAGTGTCAGTTGATTTCTACTGTATTAGGAACATTGCTCCAGGTAAAAACATCCCAGCAAGGCAAAATAATCCTGTTGCAAAGATAAGATTCTCTGAGGGAATTATATGCAAACAGAAGCAACAACTCTTCAAAATGCCAGCAAGAAAAAATACAGTTAGATGTGTCTTCATCTTTGGCTAGTGCTGCAAACACCAGGACTGTCAAAGAATACTGGGACTAAGTCAAAATGCCCTAATCATGGTTAAATAATCAGAATGATAAATTTAGATTGTAGATTTTAAACCTTCCTGGCATGTTGTGTCATTTTTCCCTGGGCACAAAGTCTTCGCAAATAAAATAACTCTACACCTGTAATTATAAGACTCACATTTTAGCCAATTATTGCATATTTATTCATATTAAATAAAACTGTGCTGACAAGTAATGATTGAACGCAGATACAAGTCAGAAAGGGGCAAGCTTAAAATAGGATAAAATATCAGACATAAAGGAAGGCAGCAAGAAAAACTTTGCTTTTTATCTCTTTGGCACTTCCTCTCCTTAGCCTCCACTTCTTTTCAAAGTGGAGCTTTTAAAAGCCGCACTCAGTCACTTACTTTTCCCAGTAACTAATCCATTGCAAGTTCTTTCTGCACACGACATTGCTTTTAAAAGACCCTTTCCAATACAGGTTTCTGGTTAAAAGCCAGATCCCACTTCCAGGCTGTTAAAAAAGTAAGAAAAAACATATAAAGGAGAGGGTGAGCCTACTTAGCTGTATTTGACCACATTCAACTCCCATTAGGGGCAGGCTTCTATGGCTTGGTTTCTTATTTGTTTACTTTCTATTAAAAGAAAGATTTTAAGAAAAAGCCTCAACCCCCACCACACTTATTTTTTTCCCCTTAAGGTGCTCCTCTGCCCTGCGTTCAGTTTTCAAAGGTGAACTCTGTGAAAAGATCAAAGGAAGATTGTGGAGGGCATTCAATTTGGAGACTAGGACCTAGGAGAACAGAGCACCTTCACCATATGGCAATAGACGAGGAATAGGGAAAAGAAAAGAAGTTGTGGAAAAATAAGAGAGTAAGGAAATTAAGCAAGCAAGGTTCCTATACAGAAATGTGCATGTCTACACGCTCAGGAAACTCAGGAAACCAGGCCCAAGGCATTAGAAAGATTTTGAAAGAGCTCATGTAATGTAACTCAAACTTCAGAGCAACCTTTCCTCCTTCAGCTATCAGGGCATGAGCACCTCACATCTAAATGAGTTTTCTGAAATCTACCCTACTGCCAAGTCCTATACGTGTTGCAGTCCCACTGCAGAAACAAAATTTTTCTCATGAAAATAAATCAATGCCACTCAGGTGGGCTGGTACTCCAGATTCTGGTGGCATGCAGGACCCTCTGAAGTTCCTACATGGAATGGGCTTTATGCTGTAAAATAACAAAGGGCTGTTTCAAAGGTCACTTTGGCAGGATTTACAGTAATTTAATGTATGTTTAACAAGGGGATGACAGGTTGGAAAACCATCGTGTCATGTCCAGTCTGAATCCCCTGGTGCTCCAAACTTCCAGAGATGCCTCGAAGGGCTTGTTATTTCCTGCATAGGATTTGGATTAGCTGCTTTAACAGTATGAAGGATGAAACATAAGGATGTTCTAAAATCTGATATTTTCAAGGTCACAAGGAAACTTCATGGCAAAGCAGAGGTTTGTATAAACATGTTTAGCAGTGATCATAGCACGTGAAAAAGGAGCCAGATCCATGGCTGTTATACACCAGATCATCTCCATTGACTTTCAAGTAGGAGCTTGAGTGACTTGCATTAATAGAGCCCTGCTGAGAACATGAATGAATGCTATTTTACTGCATAGCTGTTAACTATATAATCATGAATGAGGGAAAGAATTTAAGTATTTTCTTTTTGAAGGTAAGCTTAAATTTTCAGCATACCACCAGCACCTTTGCAAATGGAAAACAGGTTAAGCAAACCATGTCTAGCCTGAGGGAGGTAAACCTGCTAAGTGCAATGATGCCTAACTGGTACAGGGAGTGAGTATTTCTGACCAGTCACAGACACACAGCCTGGTACAGCGGGAAATGACCAATACAGAGATATTGTTTTGTGCTATGAGATAATTTGGGGAGAACAATGGAATCAAGCTTTGAAGTGGTGAGACGCATGGTGGCCAGGTCTGTGGTAAAAAACATTTCTGGAACATGTTCTGAAAAGGACTCAAATGTGAGACTGCACCAGGCCCAACTGCAAGCTCTTCTAGGACCCATCTGCACCAAGGACCCCCTCCAGTCCCTCCCGGTGACCAGTGCCTCTGAAAGGGAAGAGTCAGACCAGGGCTTATGGTAGGCTTGCAAGGCAGAGCTGGAGGAATCTGAACTAAAAGATGGAAACATGCAGGGGCCTTGGAGAGCATTCCCAGGGCAAAGGGGCAGTTGACACAGACACTAAACACAGACCAGATTCTGCATCTCTCTCTTTTATCTGTACAGCCCGGAAGAACAGCATGGGAGAAGCACTGGGTACCAGGAGCCTGCAAAGCTGTCCTAGACTCACAGTGAAGCTTTCAGATACTTTGGACTATCCATGGAAATGACAGCAGCTTGCAGGCTGACATGTCTCAGCTCTGCCCACAGCAGCCACAAACAGGATTTGTAAAGAATTCTTCTAGCACTTGCAGCAGACAATTTTTATCATGTATGTATCTGGGATGTCTCACTAGCACCTAAGTATTTCAAGATAGTACACCTCTGCGGCCCTGGTTTTATTATTAAGAGTGTTTTTCTGCAAATATAATACTTTTTATTTTTGGCAAAGAACCTCCTCCCCCCAAATGCTCCCCTCTCCCCATCAGAGCTTTACACTTCCTGTAGAAATGACATTAATTAGCATTAGCTTTTACAAAGATGGACAGCATTTTGGGGTAGCAATCACTCAGGATCTCATCCCTGGACATGGTGGACTCGAGTTGCATTTGTTTCTCAGTTCCTGCTCTCTCAGTGGATGACACAAATAAGCACAGATGCCAAATGGGTCTCTTAGCTGACTATAAACAAAAAAAGCCTTTTGAGTTGGTTTGGTTTTTGTGTGGTTTTTTTTTTTTTTTTTTCTGTGTAAGGATTGAAAAAGAAAGATCATTTGAAGGACTAGAAGACAAACAGTTCCAAGTCTGAAATAGTGTCACATCCCTTAAGCTGCGTGAGTCCAAATACAGGCCAGGGACTTTTAAAACCTGAGGAAAGTTTTACTGAGCTTGAGGTGTAATTAAACACAGCTGTAGAGCACACTTTAAAAAGCACTTCAAGGACTGCTTTCAGCCATATGAGTTTTGTCCATCTTGCTCAAAACATGGAACTTGTCCAAGTGCTTTCAGGAAAACACAGCAGGCCACCAGTTTGTTCCTCATGCCCAGCTGGTACTTGCGGGTCTTCTCCTCAACGTGCCAGCTCGTAACTTCTGAAATCACTGCTTTGTGTTGGATCATGCTCTCACAATAGAAATACATGCAGTCAAGTCCCTTGCAGTGGATAAAAAGCTTGTACTGAAAGCCAATGTCCCTTGGCCACATGCTCTTCTAGTGATACCTGGGTAACTTGTCCTGCTACCACTGCACAAATTGAGAAGAAACCAGGGAAAGAAAGAATCTGTCTGTTTAGGGCATGAGGCTCTTTTCACTGAAGACATTTTTGAAGAGCAACAGATTGTTGTAATACCAGCATACAAAAGATATCTGATGTGAGAATGTAGTTTATCAATTAGATACCCCATTCTCTCATTGACTGGAGGACAAATCACTCTGATATTACCTCTGCAAAATCAGAGAGTACTGGTTTGTTCACTACGGGGCAATTCTGAATTCAATACTAGGAGCAAATTACAAAACAAGTTAAAAAAAGACAGCAATAAAAGAGAGGACTTGATTCCAAACCACCAAAGTTGTTGAGAACTATGACCAACCCACAGTCACAGTGGCAACAGTATTTAAAATATAGTAACAGGAATATAGAAATCACCTACAAACCATTTATGCAATAGGATGACAATCCTATTTTTTCTCCCCCTGAGTAGTACTAACTCTGTGGGATAACCACATACTTACTCCCTTTCTCCACCGCTCAGTCATGGAGGAGAGGAACTGCTATGATCTAAGCTGGAAAACATAAATCAGGCAAGTTTCAGTTGTACAGCAGAATTTTCTTTCTACACAGGATCGACTTGCCACAAGGGTATCTTTTCAAGATGATCACTGAGATGAAAGTTGAATGCTGTAGTGTCAGTTTTGTTTGCACTTCAGTTACTGCCAGTCCACAGGATGTTAGAAAGCTTTTGTGCCATTAAAAAAAAAAAAAATCTGCTTGAAGTGCCCCACATATTTGTTTAGCAGCTACATTCTTAACAAATTTTTCCAAATGTACAGGACAGCACAAGGCACAGTACAGAAGATGCAATTCCAGCTGGTGTCCCTACAGGACATATCTTCATGGATATTTTTCTGTAAGTTGCCTGGATCTGCATGCAAAGTGCTATTCCAGCTCCTGGCAAAATCTTGAATTAAGGTGAAATACTAGTGAATAAGGATGCTGTTATCACCTTGGAAATTTACACAGACATACCATAGCTGTTTGGTTGTCAAAACACCTGTCTAAGACTGCTGAGGGTCATGTTTTGACGGAACAATCCCAAAGGACAGATGCACACTGGGCAGATATTCAGTACCCAGAAAGATCACTCTGATAGTGAGGCCTTTTTCTTGCAGTTCTTAAGCACTTTGAAAAAATCCAACCAACACTGCTCAAGCAGGTCCTGTTACTCTGCTAACAGGATGCATCAGTTAACTCTGCTAGATTTTGCTCATGATACACTGACTATACAGACATTCAATAACTTCACTTAAGCATCACCTTGAAATCACGTTCACTTCAATGTTATGCCATGAGAAAATACATTTTCAGAGCTCTGCAGAAAGAGCTCTGCAAAGATCTCCAGAAATAAATTCAGACCTATTTATAATACTCAAACCAGAAAGAGCTGATGCAAGCAGGTCTCTGATACACATGCACTGGTCCCTTTTCCTGCCATGCTGGTAACAGCAGATGGGACTATACAAAAACCAAAATGGGCAATTTTATTTAGAAAAACAGTACAAGCCTTACTGAAAACCTTGGAAGGTCATCTATCTAAATTATTGACAAATCAAACATGATCCAAAGAATTGATGGAGTTAACAAAACATCAATAAAGTTTGTGGAATGTGTTCAACCATCAGTTCCACATGAAAGTGCAAGAAGTCTTTGAATTTACATCATGCTCTATGTTAAAAGGAGATTTCCTAAAATGTTCTAACATAAAACACAGGATTGAGCAAAAACATTCATTTTGAGCAAACAGTGACAACAGAGGAAAAACAGCAATAGGAAAACTGGAAATTCAGTGGATCCCAAGGTAGCCAGGATCTTTTGAAATTAGTTTGCATTGTTCTGTGCCAGATCAACCACACAATTCTTTAGTTCCTCTCTGGTATTTCAAAGTTATTATTCACAGATACTTCTAATAAGCCTTTTTAAAATAAATTTAAATTAAATTGTCTCTAGCATACATATGGATGGGTGCCATCACTAAGATTGTATTTATCACTTCTAAGCTATCACCAAGTCATGGACATCAAGACCAAACTAGAATCCACTTTCCAACCCCCTCACCCCCCAGAAGTTTGTCACTTTGCTTTTCTTAACAACACATGAAATTTCAGATTGCAGCTCAATGCCTAAAATAGGCTGGTGGAGGACACCTACCCATTTAGAAGCATGGACTTGAATACATTTACTGTGTATTATGGCAGCCTTTCAGTGGTATTTTCTGCTCAGGAGAGCTGGGAGACAGACCAATTAAAGCAATTACAGAGTACGTACCAGGGGACATTACTAATGGGACTAAGCTGCAATCTTGCCATTAGCTTGTTGTAAGTAGGGGATTTAACACACAACATATACCCTGTCCTTGTCAATAAGGTACTGAAATTACACTGAAACTCACTGCAGGAGCAGGGTTTTCTAAATTAAGAGTATGCATGCATGGACACACATACACACATATATATACACTGCAGAAAATGGAAGGAGATAGACAGTATTCTGCTTAATAGTCTAAATAAGAGATAACATATATGTATATAATAATTGTAAAATGTAAATTCTCATGGAAAAGCTGGCTGCTCATGGCCTGGATGAGCATATGATCTGCTGGATCGAGCACTGGCTGGATGGACGGTCCCAAAGAGTGGTGCTCAATGGAGTTAAATCCAGCTGCTGGCCGGTCACAAGTGGTGTTCCTCAGGGCTCAGTATTGGGACCATTTCTGTTTAATATCTTTATTGATGATCCTGACAAGGATATAGAGTGTACTATCTGTAAATTTGCAGATGACACCAAGTTAGGTCGGAGTGTTGATCTGCATGAGGGCATGGAGGCTCTACAGAGGGACTTGGATAGATTGGATTGATGGGCCAATGTTAATGGCATGGACTTCAACAAGGCCAAGTGCCAGGTCCTGCACTTGGGCCACAGTAATCCTGTGCATTGCTACAGGCTTGGGGCAGTGTGGCTGGAGCTGCCTGGCAGAAAAGGACCTGGGGGTGCTGCCTGACAAGTGATTGAATATGAGCCAGCAGTGTGCCCAGGTGGCCAAGAAGGTCAGAAGCATTCTGGCCTGTATAAGAAATAGTGTGATCAGCGGAAGTGGGGAGCTGATTGTCCCCCTGTACTCAGCACTGGTGAGGCTGCACCTCGAGTATTGTGTCCAGTTCTGGGCACCTCAGCACAAAAGAAATATCGAGATGCTGGAGCGAGTCCAGAGGAGGGCAACAAAGCTGGTGAAGGGCCTGGGGCATAAATCTTATGAAGAGCGATTAAAGGAGCTGGGACTGTATAGTTTGAGGAAGAGGAGGCTGAGGGAAGACCTCATCACTCTCTACAACCGCTTGAAAGGACATTGGAGAGAGGCTGGTCTCTTCTCACAGATACTTAGCGACAGAACGAGAGGGAATGGCTGCAAGCTGCAGTAGGGTAGGTTTAGGCTGGACATTTGAAAATAATTTTTCACAGAAAGAGTGGTCAGTCAGTGGAATGGGCTGCCCAGGGAAGTGGTGGAGTTGCCATCCCTGACTGTGTTTAAGAGTAGAATGGATGTGGTGTCGAGGGATATGGTGTAGGGGAGAACTTTGTAAAGTAAAGCTGATGGTTGGACTCGATGATCAAAAGGGTCTTTTCCAACCTGAATGATTCTATGATTAAATTATAAAAATGTGGTAGGAAATACAAGACTGCCAATGAAAAAATAATTTTTTTTTTCACATACTTCCAAGATCTGGGTTTGGTGTACTATGCTTCTTTATAAGCAACTGAAATGATTTATAACACTGTTGCAGGGATAGACAGGTCAACTAACCAGCCTGAGAAGAGGAACACCAAACTCCACGGGAAGGGTGTTCAGGTCACTGTCTCTGCTTGGTTCACTTTTAATTCATTATTGCAAGAGAGCTCAGCTCTTTCAGCATTCACCTGGTCACGGTGCAAGCTGAATACTTGATCCTGAGGGTAAACAGCCTTGGTTCATCAGGCATGAAAACTCAGAGCAAAGCAAAGCAGAAAAGACTGACAAAGTCTTTGTTGTGCAAGATGAAATTTAAACTTACAGGTTTCATTGTGACTTGACAGAGTTTTTGTTTTGTTTTGTTTTCTGGAAAACACTATGCTACTCAGCACCAAACAAGAGCTCAGACTCCCTTACAAAATAAAATAAATGAGTGCACAAGTGCAGACTTTTCTTCCATGTAGCTAGTACAGCTCTCTCTCACACCAGGTTGGGTGCCTGTGTTTCATGCAAAAACAACGCACACAAGCGAGAAACAGAAGGGCAATTTGAATGACTCTGCTCTTAGTTCTTTAGTCCCTTCTTTTGAACCTTCGCCTAAAAGAGAAACTGCAGCTGGTTTGAGGAGCAGCAAGTCCACCTGGTTTGAGACAGTATCTCACAGGGATGACTGAGGCTCACGGCTTCCTTGGGCTGTCGAGCCAGGCAACTAGGAGCAGCGCTGGAGTCTGAACCCTGCAAGAAATAGAGCTGCTTGCTCCTCAAAATGCAAAAAAAGCACTAGACTACTTCAGAGTAGTATTACTATTGGGCATTGTGCTTATGGGCAATTATTACAGAGGAGATGGTACCTGTTATATCTGTCCAGAATCACTCTCATCCCCAAAAGACTATTAGCAAAGTCTGTGGTCATCTTACACTAATTATAAAATATCCATTTTAATTCCCTCCTCCCCTTTTAAGGAACTAATCTGAAACTCTAATAATAAAAAAAAAACACCAAAACTAAATAAAGAACAGTGCAAAGGTGACAGTATCCTGTATAAGAAAACACCAGTTTGTGCTTCCTTGCCTCTTGAAGACTGAACAGTTAACTGATGTTTAAACCACCTTAATCATGACCTTCACGCAGGACTTAAATGTAAAAATGCCCTTCAAAGAAAACTGCAAGGAAAGAAATAATTACTCACGGGCTTCCAATTTTAATTAATGCTTCCTGTTGTAAAAAGAATTGGGTATGATTAAAGGTTGTCTGTCTGGTCGATGGAATTTCATACGGCATGCTTATTTCTTACAGTAGCTTTCACCAAGTTGTAAAAGTGAAATAATTCATTTAAACCCTTAAAATATCAACATGATATGTTTACTACCAAGTCTTAAAAATAATTGGGTCATTATCATTAAATGCTCCTTAACTGACTGCAACTTGAAAGTGCTTGCAAGGTGGAGATATGATGTATCAAATGAACACGTTTTTAATCCCATATTTAATGCTATGTGATCTAAACAACCAAGACATCAAAGGCTGCATACTTTCTAAAAGAGGACTTTTCAGTTTAATGACATCCAGTTTTCCATTGCACTTTCCTTTTTGTCCCAAGCCCTTCAATCTTCCTATTTATTTTAAATTACATTAAAACTGCAGCAAAGACATGCAATCTGAAACATATAGTTGGGTTTAGGGAGCAGCCAGCACCGCCTCGTTCAGAGGTCATTTTATTTCCTTTTCAAATTGTCATTATCTTCAAAGCAGAGGCAAAGGAGTCAACATACCAGTAATCCAAACATGACTTCCAGAGAAAACAAATGACAACTCTGACATCCCAACTCTCCACTGCTGTTTCTGTCCTGATTTCCACTGGAGCTTAACAAGGTCGTCACTGACCAGTCTGATGGCACACCTGACTACCTCACTGCCGCATACTAATATATATCCTTTAAACTGCAATGTGGTTTATAGACTATTTGCTTCTACCCCTACCCACTCCTCGGCAAGTGCTGCCTCAGCGAGCCCCGCGGCTCGTGCTTTCGTGTCAAGGTTTAAGCCCATCCAGCAGTCAGGGCCACACAGCTGCTCGCTCACTCCCCTCCCAGTGGGATGGGGAAGAGAGTTAGAAGAGTAGAAATGAGAAAACTTATGGGTTGAAAGATAAAGACAGTTTAATAGCTTAATAAGTAAAGCAAAAAACACACCCACAAGCAAAGCAAAAGAAGGAATTCATTCCCTGCTTCCCATGGGCAGGCATGTGTTCAGCCACCTCCAGGAAAGCAGGGTTCCATCACATGTAGCAGTCACTTGGGAAGACAAATGCCATAAATCTGAATGTTCCTCCCTTTTTTCTTCTTCCCTCAGCTTTACATGTGGAGCATAATGTTACACGGTATGGAATATTCCTTTGGGAATCAGTTTGGGTCAGCTGTCATCTCCTAGCTTCTTGTGCCCTCCCAGCTTTCTCACTGGTGGGGTGGTATAGGGAGCAGAAAAGGCCTTGACTGCTTAGCCACAACCAAAGCCACCATTGCACTATCAACATCACTTTAATCCCAAATCCAAAAGATAGTACTATACCATCTGCCAGTAAGAAAGTTAACTCTATGCCAACTGAAGCCATGACTCTTCAGCTCTAGTCATACACACGAACACCCTCTGCAGTCCCATTAGACTTGTTTCAGGCATTGGTTTCTCCATTGCTCTTGTCTCAAGCTACACAAACTGCTGGGATAAAGGTTCAGTCTGTTTTGCTAGCCAGGACACCTGGAAGCTAGAAAAGCAGGTAGCAGCAATCCATGAGTAAACAGCTGAAGGGAAAGGGATTCTTACCCCTAGACATCTTAATGGGTAAACAGGAGCTTGAAACTCCAGAAGACTGCAGGCCAAAGATAAAAAACCGAGTCCCAAATGCTTCAGAAAAGAGAAGGCAGCACCCAAGGGAACCTGAAGGCTTGCAGGGACCTCTCTTCAGTTAAACCTTTCTAAGCCATCCACGTCTCAGCTTAGGAGACACAGACTCTGCTCTTGCCTATGGTGGGACACACTCCAAGTCAGGTGTTGACACACAAGTCAACAGCTCAGTAGAGAGTTAAACTCACAGTCTACACAGCTGAAAAACAGAGCTTCTGAACAGTTCAATACCTTGAACACCATCAGCACTAAGAACTAGTGAGTTACACCAAGATGGTGTGTGCACAAACTGTCACCTACCTACTTCTACCATTCTCATTATGCTCACACCATTATTTAAGACATGAATTATTCAGAGCAGGGACTGTCTGCTTTCTCGTCTGACAGCTGCCTTTCCATTATCAATAAACACAAAATATAACACAACCCTGTCTTTACTGTAAAGCAGATGTAATATAGTGACGTGGGTCATTTATTATTTTTTCTGTGCTGAAATGCAACTGCTGATGCTTATTATGGGTAGCAACAGATGTTGTTCTAGATCAGGATCCTGCTGCAGTGCTATCGTTCTGTCTTTGGTTTGGGTGGTTTGTTTGTTTGCATTTTTTTTCCCCGTTTCTCCAGAGCCAAATTCAGAAAACCATCTATTCTAATTTCATTCCATTAGGACTGCATGGCTACGCAACACAGCCAAATTGGACAGTAACTCAAAGCTCCATCATTGCATCTACGTGTATCTACATACAGGAGAAAGAATTCCTTCCTTGCAGTTGTGCAAAATTCAATGAAATCCGTAAAACTGGTACAATCTGAATTCTCCCATTCTACACAACTGCACGCAGCAGGAGCCTGCAGGAAACATTTATAAGAGCACACACGATTCAACACCTGCAGTGTCTATTTTGAAAACACTATAAATAGGCAATGACCCAAATCTAACCTGGCTACAGTCCAAACCACTGAGTCAGAAGGTTATAAATTAAAATTATACTAAAGAAGAAAACAACCTAAGAGACACTTTACCTTCATTTGGATGTAAATCCTTACCTAAGAATACTGCTTATACCTTTTTTTTTTTCAAATAAAGCAGGCAGCAAGGCAATACTGATGGCACTAATAAATGCCTGAGTAAACATATTCTTAATAAAGAGATTAGACAAAGTGGAAAGTTCCTCATTTACAACTTCTTTGTGGCTTAATGAAAGCAATTAAAGAAACTGAACTCATGGTCAAATAAGCAAACTTATTAAACTGGAAATAAGCCTGTTAATGAATAATGAGTACTTTTAAAGGTGTCCTTGCCTCATTCACTGGCCAAGCTTCCAGATGGATGATTGACACTATTCTCTATTTTTTCAGTACTTTCAAACTTGTTGTTGGCACAGGATTAAGGATACACTGCGCTTAATTTTCCAGTTCAAGAACATTAATAGTAATGATCAGATTTTTTCCCTCCATACTTGATACACACCCTTCAGTACTAGCCAAATCCCCTACGTTTTGTGGCTATAGAAGGTGATGTGTCAGGGTGAGAAAACCACTGTGTGTACAGGGTAGGCAACTGACAGTTTAGGAATTGGCAGTTTAGGGTCTGTGGCATTAAGAATTGTATTTCCAAAATAACAACATACTCCTTATGACAAATATGCATTTACACTGTAAACTTGTTAAAGAAGGGATTTATTTCTTATTATTCACTCACATAGTAAGTACTAATTAATCTAGTCCTGGACCATGGATTCTGCGTCTAGTGCTATTGCCAACACAAACAAGCCAATTGCAAACGTACTGAAAGCTGCCTCAAGACTGGAAGTTTCTCTCAGCAACAGACATTTTTGACCACGTGGTATGAGGAAGGAGGCATTGAGATGTTGCATTGGTATGTTGCTTGATCTGGTCATGAAATGCATGCTACAAATCCCTTTTGAGTTATTTATGCAAGCAAACATAAAACCGTGCAAAGGCAGCGGGGAGGGAATCATCCAAGCAATGAATCTATTATCACTGCCAAAAATGTCACATGAGCTACAGGTGTCACCAGACAGATCAGAAATGCTTATTTCAACACTTCCCATTTGAAACAGACGTCATCTCTTTAGAATGGAAGAGGAAGAAAAAACAATTAATTCCCCAAACCTCACATACTTTTTTTCCAGCTGACACCAACTTTGATGGTGACAAGCAGAACCAGGCATCACAGCCTCTTCTCAGACAACTGATCACATAGATGTTATGGACTCATACTAGATGAGATACCTTTGGGTCTCCATACCCTGAGTTTTGCATGCTTGGAATGCTTGCTTTGGACACAGAAAATCTGAGAACCTGTAAGGTACATCATACAGAATTTGCATACCATGTTGAACTTAGAAGATACTTTACCTGTAGGGCTGCATCTTACAGCTTTGCCTCTTTCCTTCTCTCTCCCAAAAAACCCAAACCAATTTCCCTGTGATTTTTCTGTTTGCAAATGACAAAATGGTACCTTTACAACCTGCAGCACTGAAACCTTTTGCCAACAGTGAAAAACATCTTGTCTGTTTACCAGCAAAACACAACTCAGAAGTGAAATAATTCAATCTTTCCTTAAGTTCCTCTGCCACTCACAATTAGTTCAAGGTCATGAAAAAATCTATTATGACTAAAGGCAGTAACTAATTAAAAAACCCAGCAAACAAACAAACAAAAACCCCTATGGATTTTCAGCTAAGAGTTCTATTTCATGAATACTCCCATGCTCTACTGAATACAGAGCTCCACCATCAACTTCCTTTTTTTTTTTTTTAAATAAAGATTTAAAGATTTAGCTGTGCCAAGCCCCCCTCTTTGTTTCATACATTTTAGATAAAATTCTCCTGCCAAAGCAACAGAAACATGCTGTGATGAAAGCCACTGTCAGACGCGTATAAAATCTCAATAAGCTCATCAATAAAATGGCTGCTTAGCTCCCATCCTGGGAGGAAAGTTTTAAGATGCTGATGGATGACTTTGTTGAGGATGATTAAAACAATGAAATAAATCCAGTGCTTGCAGGAGTGCAGGACAGGTTCAGGGAAGACAGAGACACACGCACCATGCAGTTTACTCCTCTCTGCCTTGCAGGGCTATAGCCAGCCAAGCACATGCAGCTTCTGCGCAGAATATACGGCCACCAGGGCTCTGCTTGCCGTGCTTCACACTCCCTCATTCTTCACTTGCAAACATTTCGGCTTGACCCTGCGGCTGGGTAATTTCTGCTCCTCCAGAGCCAGATGCATACATCAGACTGCAAGTAAGACCATCTCTGGCCTACTCTACCATGGGTACACAACTTTTTTCTACAGCATGCCATAGCCTAATTCCACTTCTCCCATTTTCTTTGACTTCCTCTCCACCCTTTCTTCCTCTTCACTCTTCTCTCTCATTTTTTCCTCATTCTTATACCTTCCATCTACTTTCCTTAAATCACTTAACCACTATTTGAAGTAGGATGTTGGCAGAATTAAAGATCAGCTTAGATGATCAAGAAATATCTCCAATTATAATTGCTTCAAGCAATTGTAGTTGCTTACTGGACCAGTGTACCAAATAAATTGATCAGGAAAGGAAACAATGCTATTATGTTCCACACAGCCAAGATATCCTACATTCCCTGCTGAGTTACCTTCCAAACAAAGGAGTGATAAGCTTTTTGTTGAAAGATTTCACGTTTCAATGGTTATACTTGAAAAAGCACCCACGTTTTCATTGCAACACCAGAAGAGATAGTTTTATTCTCTCGGTAAGTCTGCATGCTTTCAAATACAGACATGACAAGGGCTAGCACATTGTTTTTTATTAATTTATGAAAGTATTCTAGACAGAGGTGGGGAGAAGAAAAAAAAAAGCAAGGTTTTCCTTTGAGTTTTCCCCCTCTTACAACAGTTTTTCAAAACCTCTCTATATCAGCATGTTTCTGGGATACAGTAATATTTTGTTTTCTTTTATCATTTTAGTGCATATAATCTTTATCACCGTTTGGCAGAGCTTTGCTCTGTGCTTCCGCTAATAGGTACAGTTCATACTGGTGGGAAAACAGCCAGTGACTGCAAACCTCATAGCTACAGACCTATCTCAGTCCTGTCAGCGGTCTCAAAGCTCACAGAGAAAATACATAGACTGCACACCTGTTTCTGGTTAAACAAAGAAAATTGGGTTTTTATCGGTTTGACTGTCACCTTTTACATAGCACTGTTTTGTGAAGAGCCACTAATGGAAGAGCTTAGCAGCAGATAACAGACATACAGCTTTGACTGAATTCACAGGCTTATCTAAAACATTTTCCAGCAAGAATTATATTACATCCTTTTCAGAGTTGAAATAGGATTATAAAGCATGGGAATGTATGTCTTAAAATATATATCTATATTATTGCACATAACTGAGCGGCTTCATTAATAATGATGTCTCTAAAGATTTCAGTTTTGCACATAGTCTTGGTGAAAGTTTAAACATACCGACTGACTGTAATCCATATTAATTTTGGCTGGCATTTTGATTGGACGCCCTAGGAGAGAATGGAAGGTTTTAGCAGTTTGTATGCTAATATATGACTCAAGAGTTAACATGTTCATTTCCTTTTTCCTCCATGTCTGGCGTGTGCATGGCCATGGACGTGGTATTTGCTCCACCAGTGTTCTTCTTCAGCACTACTTCTACATGTTACAGAGGCACCGTGTGGCTAAACTGCGCTGGAGATGGTTGGGCTGACTACACGCTGTGCTCGTAAAGGTCTGCGGAAAGACTTAAAATAGACACCGCTAGCTGTATGAAGCTGCAGCTTGAAGACCTGGAGGTTTTTCTGAAAAGTTCACCTAACATTTCCCCGGTGCCAGAAGAATGAAAGAAACTTCTGAAAAATTGAAAAGAAGTTCTGAATCAACACACAACTTTTAACTGTCCTCTGAGACCATTAAAGGAATGAGTTAAAAAAAAAAAGCAGGATAAAAATGAGACTCCCAACAGCAGAGCAGCAGAGAAAGCTCGCCCCATAAAGTTGGAGATGCAAACTCAAGTTCTTTCCCAGAACCACATCTAAGGCTACCCTGAGCAACACAGCTGCCAGCAGACACCCTTCTGTTTGGCTGAAGAGTCAGAGCTGAATAAACAACGTGCTAACCACATCGTTTCTTTGTGCACATGAACTGCAGGAAACTTGTGTGCCTCAAGCACACTCGCCAGATGGGATAATTAGGCTCAGACAGATCACTGACCTTCCTAATAAAAATAGCCCAGAAATGGAGGTTGACTGAATAAATCTGTGTCATGTTATCAAACTTGCAAACCATCCATGGAAAGCCATCTATACTGACTCATCCAGCAGCTTGGTATACCTGCGGATGCATCTCATGAGGGCTGAAATCATTGAGTTTTGGGTATTCTTAAGTATTTCTTGAATTGTCTTTACAGAAAACAGGCACTGAGAGCTCACTGCTGGGAACTACTCACCTGTCTTTCTATGAAAATGATGAAAGCACATACATGTGCATTTATGCTAAGCTAGTTGCTCTTTAATTATCAGTGAGGCTGGCTTGTCACACTAAAACAATTTTGGGGAAGTCAAGGCTCTGAGATAGCGCAAAATGCAAATGCCGTTTTACCTTCCCTAAATGGAATGCATGACACCCATTTAAATACCACTATTTTATCAGGAATTATAAAGGTAAATATAATCAAATAATCTTATGTTTGAAAATAAATTCATTATTTTAGCATTACAAAGGCCATGTGAGATATTGCACTCTCCCTGAAATCAGAGAGTTTCCTTGCTTTCCCCATCAAGTCTATTTTTCTTTCCTCAATGTGTACCACAATGTTCAAACCTATATTGATGAATAGTCACACTCACACAAGGCTACTCAGTTATTTCCCAGGCATCATCATGTCAAAGAATTCTTTTCCATGCCAATACGCCCTGAACCAGAAAGGATTAGACATAGCGCCAATTATTGCTCAGCGCAATCTGCTATGAACAAAGCACACACCGCAACCCTGAAGATAAGCGACTCTGAAGTTCACAGGCAGCAGATAACAGCAATTCCTCAAGAGTCCTATTGCTCCCATGGAGATTAGGACTGGCTCAGTGAGCTGCAGCAACTGGCAGTGTCTTTTCCTGTAGTCCCAGGGCCTGGCATTCTCAGGCAGCCAGAAATTTAGTTTATCCAGCAGCTTTCTACGAGCACAGCCTACAGACTCGTTACATACCCCAACACAGGCATGCAGCTCCACTTGGCCATGCACTGGATGTCCTTGCATGAATGGACCCATCTTGCTATTTGAGACTTACATCTATATACATGACTTCCACAAGCCAAAATTGGGCATCAAAACCTAGTCCTTATTTTAACAAAACATGTATATTTTAAAAAGTCAAAAGAACTAAATACTCAAATTCAACTTGCAGAAAGATTTGCCTTTTACATGCAGTTCTTCTTTGGCTGGGATATTCAAAGGTGACTGAAGGGACCTACACCAAAGTCAGAGGCAGAACTCTGGTGAGGAAGTTTTGTCTCCAACTCCACACAAGATGCCCTCATAGACATGGACACCACCTCCTACATATCCAGCAATCAATGTGCAAAATACAGACGATCAAAACCTTATTTGTTTCTCTAATTTCTGCTCCCAGCCCCCAGCTGAAAATTATTTTAACATATATTCAGTTGGAACTAACCAATTCTAATGCTAATGAACTAACTCACAAATTTATAAAGGATCACGGATTTTCAATTATAAAGCAGGCAAGTGAGAAGGGAGAGAAAACAAAAGATAATAGATTTAATCATCTTGGTGTTTATCTGGAGGTAAATCAGCACTCACTGCATCAAAACAAGAAGGGTTATAAGAATGTATGAAATGAATGAAATCCCCTTCTCTGGAGATCTTCAAGACCCACCTGGATGCAGTCCTGAGTAATGTGCTCTAGGCAATCCTGCTTTAGCCGGGGAGTTGGACTAGATGGTCTCTAGAGGTCCCTTCCAACTCTGACAATTCCAGGATTCTGTGACTCATGCCAACTACTTAAGATCAGTGTTTTACTAATTTCCTGCAAATCCCACCTCTGCCACAACCACTCACAGCCTGAATTTACAAACAATCCACTAAACGGTAAAAAGAGATTTGACCTTAAAATTACTTTAACACTGACCTCTAGTGACAATAGGTGGGAATTTACCTTCTTATAGGGCTGCCCGGTTGGCAACACCTCTTCAGGCCACTCTAATTAGGAAGCTTGCTCTTGCATCTCCAATCCATAGCTACCCCCACTGCAAGGATCATGCAGCCAAGGAGGGACCTCCAACTTGTGTGCATTAGTTACAGTCATGGGTGAATTATGGGCGATGCACCATGGTCTGTAAAAATTTTACGATTAAATTCAAAACTCCGTTTTCCCTTATTAAAAAGCGGAAAAGGCAACAAAAACTAGATTTTGAGCCTTGTAACTGTAACAAATGTATTACAGCATAATCTAGGCACAACTAATGACATGACAACTACTAACATCTTCAGGCAGCCAGCCAAAAATGTCATCTTTCACCTCAGGGACTATAATACCAAGGCAAACTCTTCTCTAATGTTCTGTAGCAAAAGTAGCCTCGCAGCTCTTAGTACAGCACTCCTGCAGCTTTTTCTGCAAAAAGACAGTGTGATGGTCTGTGGCCCATGGGAGCAGGTATTTTTCCCATGCACCCATTGCAATGTAGTCCAGATAGAAGGATGAGCATGTTACAACAAGTTGTCAAACACCTTGTCTCCAGAAAGCAGTGAGGAAGCTACAGCTCCAGTACATAGTCTACTGTGTTTGTATGTAGAATCATATAATAGTTTGGTTTGAAGGGAACTTTAAGATTCTGCAGTCCCTGCAACGCCGCTGCAACGACCAGAGACATCTTCAACTAGATCAGGTTGCTCAGAGTCCCGTCCAACCTGACCTTGAATACTCGCAGTCATGGGATATTGATGGAGCAACTTCTCTAGGCAACCTAGAAGAGACCCAGTGTCTCACCATCATCATGGTGAAGAATTTCTTCCTTACATTTAATCTAAATCTAGCCTCATTTTGTTAAAAGCCATTACCCCTTATTCTATCACTACAGACCCTGCCAAAAAGTTTGTCCCCAATGTCTGGGAGGTGAAGTAAGAAGGTCATGGCCATGGCCCACTGCAGGGAAGTGCTTTCACTAAGCACAGTGTCTGGTATGTCTATAGCATATCTATATATATGTGTGCATACAAACACGTGTATAAAAAATATGCTTCGTCAGGAGGCTGGAAATCCGCCAGCTGGACCTAAAGGGGTGAGAACAACCTTTGGATCTAATCCCAGCTTGAGGTAAGTATGAGTGGGTTTTACAGCACCTGAATCTATAAAATTCCTTTTTGTGTTGTCCAAATGTTGTAATCCACGTATTACATTTACACTAACATGACAGGGCAGCTTTTCCCTTTCTGTCTATCTTTCCTGAATGTTTGTCTCTGGTAGCAGTTCTCAAAAACAGAGTCCAGTAAACTTCTCCTGCTCTCCCCAAAATCTATTTCAAGGACTGTAAAGGTTCCCAGACTGCTCCTCCACCTCTCTGATACCACAAGTGATTTTCATGGAAGTGTCTTCTGGCAGGCACAGCCATAGCCGGGTGATTGCATGGACAGCAGCACAGCCAGAGGGAGAGCACCAGGGCCCTGAGGGAGCATGTACCACAACAGACCTCAGAGCCAGAGCCTAATCAGTCATACCTAGGCATAAATACAAACCCACGTATTCCAAAATAATTGACTTGACTCTCCACTCATTTTGACTGGAAAGAATCAGCTGTCAGAATAAACTTAACTAAGAAGACTGAAGGTTAAACACGTGACTGACATGGAATTAAGAAGTCCTCTCATACTGACAAACAGATCACCTGCTTGTAATCAAAACTGCGCAACGGATATAAAACTTCTCTGGGGAAGGAGCTGCCAGCATGAAAAATCAAGAAAGGTTTTATTTTTCAGTCTCACGGGCATATAAATGGTGTACTCAACAAAGGCCTGCTTGCCAGCAAGGCAGCTTTTGGCAACATACCTAGACCTCGCCTCCCCCAGTGCTTGGACCTGAAGATTCTTCCATGTTTTAGCAGCTTGCCTAATCACATCAAAACATAACAGCCATGGGAGAAGGAAAACATACCCTATTTAAACACACTGAAATCAAAACCTAACCTGCAGATTTCATGTTTAGGCTACAAAATAGGTAATGAGACTTCCTCAAGTATTCCAGCTGTATGTATGTACGAATGCTTAGGGATGTACATATATAATTATATTTAAATATCTATGGAGAAAAGGAAAGAAGAGATATACACTAAATAATGCATGCAGAATTGCCTCATAAGTTGTCATAATCATTACCTGGCTTGGACCTCAGCATCAGCATGAACTGGTCTTAAAAATAATCATTCATGCACGTTAGTGGCTGCCAAACCTCCATCTAATCCGTTCATTAGCAATATATCAGGTTAGCAAGCTGCCATGGCAGGAAAATAATTAGCTTTCCATTGTGGGGTGGCACATTCTCTATCGCATTGACATAACAAATAACTCCATAAACTGCTATAATTTATTTGCTTCTGAGCCTTTTTTTTTATTTCTCAATTAGCCCTTCAGTAGATTATATTAAACACACACAAACTATAACTACAGAGAACCCTTTAAGCAATCTCAGAAGTCTTACTCAGTATGGACAGGTATTACACAAGCAATTTATGGGTAACTTACCTTTAGATCATTTAAATAAAGCTCGATAGAACAGCTGAAAGCAGACCATGCCAAAAGGCACCCTCATTAGGTCTTGCTTCCATCATCTTCATGTACTGAGTAACGTGCCACCGTGTCCCAGCACACACCACGACAACTGTACAATGGTTGTATATGAAAAAGATTGCTGCTGTTTTAAAGACCTCTTCATTAGGTCTGTTTTCTTGCCTTAACAAGAAGGTACATGGACTTCTAGGATGGGTTTGGCTGGGCTAAAGTCAAGAGACCCTAACCATTTTCCTGTGAAGTGCTTTAAAAAGAGGCAGTTAAAAAGGAAATGCTAAGATGTGGACAGAAGGAGACTGTCCACAGAGTGGGCAGGAGACAGTAGGAGTCCATTACACTTCTGCTTATGTGACAATGAACTATAAGCAGGATTCTATTAGGCTCTACAGCATGTCATCCCAAGTAGTTTCACCATAGCTAGGTTAAGGTATTTTATTCTACCTTATCAAAGATATAAGCTTTATTTTAACCCTAGAAACTGTGTATAGCACAGTCTTACACGGTGTGCTCATGGGTTAATTACACGGTGCATTAAAGACCTTATTATCTACAATGCCTTTTGATTTTCTTGCTTCTCTCTTGACTTCGTATTGAACACAGGAGAGAATTTCATCAGTACTGTCCCTCTCCCCCAGTACCACACTTTATCCTGTGTTATCACTACTAGACACCTCACCTATTCTTACATGGGAATATTCAGCCTTCTTGCTCTTTCTCTGTACTTCTTGCTGAGTGCTCAGCAAACATGGAAGATTACACAAATCAGGTGGGAGGAATCAATCTTTATTTAATAGCATACTTCTAATAAATGCAAGCCTTCCTTAATGAAGTCTGACAGATGTTTACATACAGCATTTCACACTGATATTTAACTAAAACTACTTGGCAGAAGTCTTAACAGGAGGTCATCAAAATATCCAAGCAATTTCTTTCACTACCTGACAAAGGGTTTAGATGAATTTTGGTTACCATTGTGCTGTCTTGTTACTTGGCTTCATGAGATATCATTAACAGTCACTACTCCTTCTTTCTCTTCTAACTTTAACTGCATATCTCCCTCAAAGTTGCTCAGCTTAACCAGTGGTTTCCCTTTTGGACTCAAAATGTTTGACAGGATTTGAGATCACGCTATCAGAAACAGGAACTATTTTTGAGCATAAGAAGTAATACCTTTACTTTTTCTGGGAAAAGCAATTAACACCACACTCTTGTGGAACTGCCTTTGAGAAAGGAGATAACATTGCAAGCAAGTCTTTCAAACACAAGAGGACCAAAAGCAGTTGCTTGGATATAGATCTTCTTTATTCAATGCTATTCAGAAAATACTATTTTGCGTCCTATTACAATGCATTGTTTGTTCTTTTCTTTTTGCCACTGCTCCATCTAATCTATTCCATTGGAAAAGAAGAAAAAATTTAAAAATCACGTTGGGTGAGCATGTACTGAAGGCACACTTATTTTTTGCCACAAGTGATAAACAGTGTGTGACTTGCTGCTTGCAAGTACTTCAAAGGAAGGTGGTCAGTCACCGGTGTGCAATAGCAATGTGTTGCAACGCAAGGAGAAATGATGCAGAAGAAAACACTCCTCATGTACAAGACTGTAAGGCAAGCTGGATTTATGTGTGCAATTTTTTAATAGGACCCCATCCAAGGGCAACTGGCACAGAAACAAGCAAATGGAGCTGAAGACCCAGCAAAAGAATGGGGCAGAAGAAAGTGAGGTTTTTCATAGGAAGTCACTCCTCTAATGAGAATTAAAAGTGTAGACAGCAAAAAACCCAACAACTCCAAAATATTAGAGGGTTTTCCTAAATGAAGGCAGTACTCTAAGTTTTTGGTTGCCCGTCAGCTCTGCAATGTTAATCATGCTAGTGAATGTGAGGAATTATTTTAATTTTTTTTTTTTTTTTTTTTAATTTTTAATCACTGCTGTTCAGCTGAACATGCTCAAGGAAGCTAAACTGCATGGGTAATTACCCCCATGGAAGCAATCCAAAGGTTCACAAAGTAAAAGCTGCTTTCAACTTAAAGATCAAGGTTTTAAATTAGGAAACCACTTGTGTCTCCAGCTGCTAAAAATGTTTGACCTGCTGGGCAAAGGTAATCGACAGGGACTTAATTCAGGACTCTCAGAGCACGCAGCATAGAGGAGTTCCCCGGTGCAGCAGTCTGAAACAGTAAGGCACTATTTAGAACAACAAGGAAAACAAGTGCTGCAATTTAAAAAATATTAATAAAAAATACCAGAGGCTTTTTAGCCTTTCCCCTAAGTACTCAACACTACTCTCTTTCAGAGCCCTTTTCCAAACACAGGCAGAAGCATACAAGCCAGCCTCTGGTCAAACTGATGCAAAGAAAGGAAACAGGTTTGCCTGTTCTTGATTAGATCTGTACTTTACTTACAAATACTGTTCAAACAGGACTGGAATAAAACTCCTGAAATTGCTGTAATGCTGTAATGCTCACCCAAAGAAGGTAGGAGTTACAAGGAGTTATTAAGTCAGACCTTACATTGGCAATCCTGTGCTGCGTGGAAAACCCACTGCAGTTGCAAATCACAAACCATTAAAAAAAACAAAGTGCTAAGAAATGAAGTTTAATGATATCAGCCAATTCCCCACATCCATCAATAGGTAAGTAACTTGGATCAATTCACATCTTCCTTAATGGCTAAACCTTAACTTCTTGTGAAAAACAACCAGAGAAAATTACTGCATTTAGAAGTAAAAGGAGATTTTGAGTATATCATTTATCACCAGTGGGATGCACTGCCAGTATACCAACATGCCACAACACTTTACCATAAACTTCCATGCCCCCTCAAAGCCAAGCAAGCTCCTGGATGAGTCACTTAAGACAATGAAATAACAATGAAAAAACCCAAAAGCATCTAAAGCAAAAGACATGTTATATATCTTTCTTCGTTGCTCCTTTTAATCACACTGCAAAATACTAATCAGCTATGTAGTGCTACTACTGTATCGCTTGTAGCACTTGGCTAGTAAATACTATTTGTTTACCAGCGGGATTATCTGCAAAGAATACAACTGAGAGCTCACATGGGCAGCGAGAGCAGCCCAGCCAACATCCGGGAATGCATTAGCCTATGGTAACTCCATCTGGAGCAAGACAGGGTTTCAGATTTTAAGAGCTCATAATTTAATCAATTAGTATAGTGTTCTACTGGTAGGGAATGTTATTCCAAGAATATAGCATAAAGATGCACACAAGTATTTCAGACCTTGGGACTGTACATGCCCACCAAATCTTTGCCACAGTTCCAATTAGCGACACATACAAAATTAAAACAGACATCCAATAGCAGAATGGGGGAGCAGAATTAACCCTGGAAATACTTTCTATAATGAAGAACGAGGCCGGACATAGGAAAATCTTCAACTCCCTTAATGTTAGTTTTCAATATGAACTCCAGGATTTTACTGTTTTTTACCATCTATGTATATTGGTAAATAAAACTGCAATACAAGCGCAGAAAATTCTTATATGGAGAACTAAAAAAACCAAACCAATCAAACAAAAGCCCAAAGCAACTGAAGACTTCATTTTGAGGAACACAGGTTAGCTGTTTCACGAGAAAACAAGCAAATCCCCAAATGCATCTCTGTATAAAAGAGAAGCGGTCAGGGAAGACAAATCAAGCAATAAGACACGGTTTACTCCAATATCCTGGTGGATGTTAGCATGAAGGCACTTTCCTGTCTGAAACAGAACCAGCATCCAGGACTGCAAAGGATGGAAGACTGGTGAAACCGCTGCAGCAACCAGTGTAAGTTATATCAGACCTCTCTCTTTTGTGTTTGGTTTGGGTTTTTTTTAAATGCATGAACATTGCCAGAAAAGATATTTTTCTCCCCGCACCCAAGGATTTCAGTGTTTCTTTTTTCCTATCACATTTTTCATCTTTTGGCTCCTGGAGCTGAAGCAAAACATCTTTTAAGAACCCAGGAGCCACAATACACTGAAGTTCTGATTCCACCATGAAGAGCTGGCAGCTTGTTTCCCCACACTCACCTGGGATCAATACTGCTAGACAACTGTTTGGGGCACATCATCATCGACTTTTACTTCAATCCACAGTAAAGTGACAGCCCCTGCAAGCAGTTGCCATGAAAGTGACTGATACAGCAGAATTTAGCTGTGATATATGAGCTACGCCTGCAGTATCAGGTAAGAGGAGAAAACCTGACTGCCAAGGCAACGCTTCTCAGGCTCCCTGTAGCAGCCTGTAATGAGAAAATATTGCAAAGTGAATTCTGGAAAGCTTATATGATACACTGCTTTTGTATTTTAATAGGATATTCTACATGCTCCTACTCAGGTATGAAGTACAACTTTAAATATCGAGCACTAGTATAACTACTGATTGTCCTTGTGTCTGAGCCAAATGACAGGATGTTAAACACTTGGGGACACCTACTGCTGCCTTTTGACAGAACACCCAACTGAAAGCATTTCGACTTGGTGAAAAAATTTAAAAAATACGTACACACAATTTGTATATGCAATACATACATATACACTATATAAACAGATTTATCCTGGTAATCAATTTAGGCTCAGTATAATTGGATACTGCTGCCATGTTTTCAGACAGATCCTTCTCATCCTCTGACAGCTTTCTGTCACTAGGAAAAAAACAATCATATACTCTGGGAGTCAACACAACTTGCACACTCAATAAATACCCTTAGAGGAAATAACAACACCTACCACTACTCAGCCAGCCCAGCATGAAAATACCAAGTCAACACTGGGTCCCATATGTGTGTGCACCCATGCACATACATGTACGTGAGCTGGAAACAACAAGGCTGATGTGCTTTTGGCACAAGTCTTTGCTCAATCCAGTTTGCAGTGGTAATCCATGCACAGTTAAACAGGTTCTGATCTAAGTGGAAAAAATGGCCCAAGAAGAAAATTCTGTGCTTTCTGCACAGGCAGCACACGTAGGTTGTGCAGCCACCAATTTTCCCACAGCAGAGAGAGAAAATGAGAGAGGTGAGCAGAGATATGAAATGGGGTTAAAGGAATTCCTTGAATTAAGACAACACAGACTGAACTTCCTCTCAACCTTATCAACAGCAGAAACCAACAACACATACTACTTCCAGTAGTTTACCAATTTCACCTACCAGATTTCGAAGCCATTTTAAAAGCTCAATGCAGCCAAAAAGAAGCAAGTCTGATATTTCTTTCTTTTCAATAAAAAGCTGACAAAATAGCTGCTACAGTTTTTCAACCTACCTGAATATTCACCAGGCAATTTTAATCACATGCAGCTGTTCATGCAACTTTAATGGTGTTTTCCCCCCTGAAACATTAATATTTCCTGGTTAACAGTCCCATATTATAAATCACTTTGTGAAACAGCCTATTAAATCGGGAAGTTTGTGCAGAAGTTTTTGCTAAGCAACTCATGCACACAGAAACATGGAATAAATGCGTACACATACATTCAAATGCCTGAACTAAACACATCAGAAGGGAACAAATCACATTGGTGCATGCAGTACGGGTGGAACTGGGATTAGTTTGACATTTTTTCCTGTTCACTACGTTATTATTTTTTAATGTAAATTCCTTTTTTTAATAAATTAAATACTGCTTCAATCTTATAAACTACTCTCTACAATCATTTTATGATTCCTATATTTTACCTCTAGAAGTGCCTGCCATGACTCCCCGATTTGACCCCTTCCTTAATGCAGAGTTTTAAGACTGCTGGGTCTTCTTTGCTACATATAAATTAGCTGCCAAAGCATGACTGAAAAAGGTATTTAAAATGAAAATAGAGCAAGAGAAGACAAGCAAAGGCACTATTTATTTCAATTTCTCAGCATCTAAATTCCTGATGTTTGCAATAGTCTTGCCTTGACCTCTACCTGGACAGCATTATCATACTTTCTTCATTGCTGAGATCAAGGCAGAGACGGTCGAGGGCATATCATCTTTTATTTAAACTCTGCAGAAGGACATTAAATTTTACAGGTCAAATTCTCCATGGTGCTTGAGCAAAGCTCGGTCTGCAGGGAAGAGCAAAGAACCAGCTCATGTGAGAGCTGCCAAGGTGCAGCTTACATTTATCCACCCAGAATAAACATCCTCAGCCTTGTTATGGTCAACACACCCGCTGTCCACCTGGATTTCACAGGGACAACAGCTTACAGGAGCGATGGTACTACCTGGACCAGCACCATTTTTTACTAGATTACTAGTCTCTTTGCACAGAGTTGCAAAAGCAATAGCAGCTTGGCCAGCCTTTATCAGGTTTTTGCTCCTCCTCAGAGCTCCTTCACACAGATGGAGGTCCCCACTCGCCATTCAGAGGCACTCTCAGGTCACCCCATGCCTAAACATTGTGACTGTACATAAAGTTACAGCGTACAGCAAGTTTCAGTGAGTCAACCTCACAGCATGGGTATGCAAAACCATGACCATTTAGCCTTTCTGCCCACATCAAATTAGATCTGCACCTTACCAGTGGCAATCATTTCACCCATATGATGCATGCACTTCAACCGTAACTATGAACCCAAATATGAAATGAGGTCCTGACTCATCCCCGAAGCTTAAGGCACCCGAGATGACTGCGTGCAGAGTAAAGCGGCCCCACTGCATGGCCAGTGAGAAGAGACAGAACACCTCCTGTGGACATTACAGCCCTGAAAACCTAGGCGACTCCTTGGGCATCAGAGTCTGTATTTTCAACTGTGCAGCTGCGAGCCTTCGCCGACAGCAGAAGTTCAGCTCTCCCTGCTGCAGACACAGAAACAACACCAGCGCACAGGCAGACACATGCTAGGAAGGCACCAGGATCAGCCTTATCTTATCTGGGGCAATCTTTCAGCCATATAATGAAATAAAGCTCTCTCGGGGACCTTAGAACAAAATGTTTTTTCGGTCTAGCAACCACGCCTCCCCCTCCAGAGTCCATGTGGGCTGCAGGTTTAATCTCATCCTCCTGGAAAGACGCCAGCAGGAGCAGGCCCACCCTTAACTCCATCGACCGCTCTGTGGCTGCACGCTTCAGGCATTCAGCTGCGTACGCCTATTAGGGCTCTCATACTGGAAATAGAAGTGGAACAGACAACCAAGGTAATTTAATCTAGCAAGATAATTCACTTTCTGTATTACCCCCCCATCCCCTCCCACTGCCCCAAATGAATCAGTGACAAGCGTCCAGCCTTTTCCTAATGGAAAGGGAATTGTACGCCTATTATCTTCAGCCTTTCTTCCATGCAAACAGTAGAAATGTCTGTGCCCAATTCTGAGCTTAGTGATACCACCATGTACAGGGACTACTGTAAAGCATGATGGAGATCCGAATTGGGCACTTGTTACTTAATGCAACTCCCTCAAGTCAGGTTTAACTTTCTGGATGTTTTTTTTCTTGTTGCTGCTGCTGTTGCTTACAGAAAGCATGAATCTCAACACGTCAACCAACACAACTTCTTGTGTAGCCTCTCCTCCATTCCCCTCTGTCCCCACTCTGCTTCCCTGCAGGGCATGTATATAAGATAAACACACAGCTCCCTTACCTGTAGTGACTTGAGACATAAAAAACAGGAAAATTCCCCTCTCCGCAAGATTTTCTCTATCCCTTCTATAGACTACATTTCAGAGCAGATACTCCTTTAACGTTCTCCCTGTCCTTGCCCACGGAGAAGAAAGTAACTTTCATAGCTTCATCTTCAGCTATGAAAGTATCTAAGCTCCTTCTTGAAAGTTGGGTTGTGATATAGAAAATTATTAAATGCTACACATAGGACTGTTCTTTGCTATGCTATTTTTCCATTTACTACTTGTTATATTCAAAGTAAGTCTGTATGCATATACGCGTGCTGCCACACAAACCTGATGGGCAGTTACTCATCTGCTCCTCATCTGAAGGGTTGCAAGCAATTTGTGGAACCAGGTTGGGGAAGTCCACTACACCCTCTCCTTCCCACAAGCAATAACACGCAGTGTATCACACCTGCCAAAAGACTGAATTTATTCTTTTCTAATAATGGCAGGTTTTCACTAGGTCTCCTTTGTAATTCTTAATTAGGCATTTGTATATGGTCTTACCAATGATGGATGTGGCTGCTAGCAATCAACAGGCCAAGCAAGTTGGGAAAGCCTTGTATGTTATGAAGTGCCAGGAAAGGCAGGGAAATCCGAGTTGGAGTTTGTACGTTTTTAACACACAAATGTTAGAAAATGTAAAGAACCCAAACTTCACCTCCCACCCCTTCTTGCTGTACCAAAGGTGGGATACAGAGCATGACAGCAGTCACCCCACTAAGATGCTTACCATGGCTCCATCTTTCCTACCACTCAGGTTATGCCGCTGAGCTCCCTGTACATCACCCAAGCTCTTTTGGGTCACTAACATGATGTTGTTGATGTCAGTGCTGCAGCCATCAACCCTGAAGCACAACACGATGATTGTCTCCTCAACTCATATTCACTGTGTGTTTGTTCCAGCAGGCTTGAAAATGAGGGGATGAGGTAGACTAGGTTTTCCTGCTCAGTAGGTTTTTGCTCCAATCTAATTAAAAACATTCAGCAATTCACTGAAGTTCCTTGCAAACTGCATAAGTCTCGTGCTTTAAAATAAGCTCTGAAAGCAAATGGCCTGTTTGGATTTTAGTTTTGTTTTTTAATGCACTCCCTAGATGGAGAGGATTCCTCAGAAATTTCTTTGTGATACTGTACCGAAGCCGCTGAACCAGAAAAGCTGAGCTTCTTCTGAACTATCTTGTTTTTGTTGTTATTGCTAATGGCTTTTTTCCTCATCTAAAAGCTAACAAGGAAAGCCACTCTTGGTTCTCTGACATGCAGAAAAGTGACAGTACAGCTCAGTGGAAACAGTCAGCTCTGGTCATCTTGGTCTGAAACTGGGTCAGGGATGCCAGCTTGTGCGTAGACCCAAGGACTATGCAATTAATACTAGGGATTCTGACACTGAGGAACAAGACCACCCTTTTCTTGGCCCGCAGAATTTAGGTAATTCATCTTGAGCACTCAGAGAGGGCAGCCTCCTCACAACGAAGGTGTGTTTATGTCTGATTTTTTTTAAACAGCCCCCACTTCTGGGAAACATGTCAGGGGATCTATATGAACAGCCAAGCCAAGCCCCGCGCTGCCATACCACCTTAATCCAAAGGCAAGCCCCCACTGGGAGGTGGCCACTGCAGTGGATTATGTTGAAGCTCATAGAAGAATCTTCACCAATGGAAAGTTGATCCAGCTCCAAACAGAGAAGCTCAGTGGGAAAGACTACCCAAACTTCTTGCATTATGCTTGTGACTCTGTCTCTGAGTACTGAAAATACACCTTTAGCTTGACATGAGTCAGCACAACCTCAGGAACTGTTGCAGAGTGTGATCCACACAAAAAGCCTGTGAGCATCTCAGAAGGCCCTTGCCATCAAACAATTGCTAAAGGATCCTCCGGACTGGCTACCGATCATACCACCAGCTCCCAAATTCAGACCTTTTCAGGAATTGTCCCTAAATGCTTCAAAAATATCTGTCCTCTCCATAAGCAGAGAGCCCTTAAGCTGTACAGCAGAGAACAAATTCCTTCAGGGTTGTAACAACCAATTAAGGAATGTGAAGCAATTACTTTTATACCCATAGAAATGAAACTCCTCCAATGCAATTAACCATCCCGTATCATCTACTGTTGAATTTGTGGAAAGCATATGCTGTACTCTCTCCTCCCCTAGCTTTTCCACAGTTTTATTCAGTTTGTTTTAGCCAATGTAATGGAATCCACCTATTCTAGAGAAATAATATATGGCTGCCAATTATCTGAATATTTTAAATGCCCTTTTTCATGTTAAATATAATTTCATTTGAGATGTTGCAGCTTTCATTTCTATTAATAAATTATAATTTCTTCTTTATAAGTGATGAGCTAGTGTGTCATGTAATTTTTTCCTCTGAATAGACCAAGACTTTGATCTAATGCAAGCCCTTGCTGGGAGTAGAGAGACTTTCTGTCTAATTTAGTTACGAAAAATATTCAATTAAACTTGGGAGTTTAATTCATTTAGTTATGAAAATTAAATGAGCTCAATAAGGTACATTTGATTTGCCTCGGGAAAAAAAAAAAAAAGAATAATCTCTGAAATGGGAACAAATAAGGAGGGAGAACAAAAGTAACTTTCACTGCTCGTTCTGAAAGGCAGGTAACGTGAAGAGCCTGAGTTCCGTTTTGTGTGCCTATATAAAATATATCCACAATGAGTTCATGAAAAATTTCTGATCAGAAGCCACATAAATATCTGGTATTAACACCCTAATTGTGTCCTGGGTAACAGAAATCCCTGTAAGTCGTAACTGAGTCCCTCCCAGTCAAGGGAAAATCTGTCCTCACACTGAGAAGACACAACCCACAGAAAACTCTTCTCCATCTGGGGCAAACGGAAAATATTGGAACTATTTTTCAAAACCACAACAGAGCAACATGGATCTCTCTGTCAGAATCCCCCCTTCTTGTTTTGCAGCTGTCACTCACCATTTTTGCAGATAGGACAGCACTGATCAGGCTCATACACTGGATCCACACACTCCGTCTGGGGACAAGCTGAGACAGTGCACAGCACTTCACCGTTGGCTTCACAGCGACACTTCTCACATGGAGAAACCTGAAACACAAACCCAGTCATCTTTTAAACACTTCCACTTAATGCCCTGTGCAATGCATACCTTCCCTGCCTTGTTCTTCACTTCTTTTTCTTCACCCCTTTACAAAAAACATGCTTTTTGTGGTCTCAACAATGAACCTGGGCTCCTACAAAATGACAGAACTGCAGCAGAAAAACATACAAGTTCTGCTCTGAACCTGTGCCCCAAACAGAAAAGTCAAAAGGATCTTGAGAACAAGAACTCTTTAGACTTTTAAGTAGAGCAAAAATTTCCCTACTTTTCTAATGAACTTCCAGCAAAATAAATTCATAATTTCAGTGAGATCTGACTTGATTCTGTTAGAGGTTCAGAAAGTAATTCAGAAAAAGTATTGCATTTAAAGAAACATTTTGCTAAATAAAATATGAAACTTCTTTAAATTAAAATCCTTATTGCAATTTTTCCAGATCTGAAAGCTTTTGGGTTGCAGGAAATTGCATTTTCTTGAAAACTATCTTTTTCAAAGAGAAGTCAGGAAAAACACATCCTTTGACTTTAGGTATGTTCTGTAGGCTAACTGTATTTGAACCATTCTCGTAATCCTTGTAACCTTCTGAAAAGAAACTGCAATTCAGAGAAAGAAGTGAAGCAAAATACAGGTCATCCTTTTTACCTACTGAAATGCTACTGGTTTTGAAGAACTCTACAAGTGTACCAGAAGATAATTACTTGAATGACCTACTTCAAAAAAGTTAATTCCAAACAAAACAGCATTAGGGCCCTATTTAGGAAATAACAGACTTTCAGATGTCTGCATTTGCCACCTGCACAATTCCTCTTCAGTATTCCTGACCAGGCGCTGCACACTGCATCACTGACATCCTCATATGGCACAAGGAGCAGGAGGTGGAGGGAAGAAAGTGTGCTAAAGAACACATGGTAAACTGCAAATCTCCTTGCTGTACTCCAAAAAAACACACGGCATCTATGCTTAGAATGCAGGATGACAATACAGCTGTATGCTATTACCAGTGATCCTCTCAATCCACAATCTGTGTGGATTCTAGATTTACTCGAGGATAAGGTCATTTTTCTATAGACCCTTTTTCATTCCAGATTCCAGTTGCTACCAGACAACCACCCATTGCATTTCTTCAATAAAAGCGGAGCAACCTCATATTAAAACCACATTGTTCTTTGTGAAGAATCACCCAGATGCCTACCTTGCAGAGCATCTGGTTTCTTCTCCCTATTTCTAAGGCAGCCCATCACATTTATCCTCAAATCCATTCTCTGCTGGTTTGCCTCTTTCACATCCTTCTCACTTCCAAAGTTCAAACATGCTGATGCTTGCACAGCATCATCTCCAACTAAATGCTCATCCATGCTTTGCCACTTCTCTTCCCACCTGCCAGGGCTGTTATTTGCTTATGCACTCACACATCCCTTCACGCCGACCCCTCTGCTTAGAAAGCCTAAATGGGGTCTCTTGCTGTGTTGCTTTCTGCTTTTATTACTATTATTTATTTCAGGCTTCCTTTGCTAGCTACTCCCAGTTTTCTCTTTGCTTTAGACTCTACCCAGGATAACACCACACCGTACATTTATATAATGCTACAAGGAGGCTGACAGCCCCGTACTGCAGATTTTTATTGCAGGCTTTGGGACAAGAACTTTGTCCTGTAATAGTTTATAAACCACCACGTTCCCTTACAAAGCCAGAATGTCAGCGGATGGAGAGGTTTCTGATGCAATGTTCAGAGTCAAAAGGCTCAGGTATTCCAGGCAATCACTTGAACTGCATGGGAAATTTTCAGTGGCAGCAAAGCTGAGCTCCTAACTATCTGCAAGCCAATAGGAAGGATCCTTCATTCTGGAGTTATGTCTAGAAATAATACTTACTAAGTTATGAAAACATGTTTTTGGGGGAGGATTTATTTATTTGTTTTTTAGATTAATCCTACTTGATGAATGCTATTAGAACTCCATTCCAAGGATCAGGTTTAACAAAGCAAAGCTATAGCTTTCAGTTAGTTTCAACATTTTTTCACCATCACTTGAAAAAATGCAAATTTGCAAATGATCACAGTTCAACGAGTCCACTAACTACAACAGATATTCCCTCTCCCAGGATTCCACTTAGTAGCTGTGTAAAAAGTAGAGTATCTGATGACAATCAGGAAACGAGACAGCACACAGATGTTATTCCTAAAACCTCTCATCTGTAAAATCTAAACATATTCTAATTAAGCAGGTTGTTTACTAGAATTCCAAATTTGACAGCAGCTGAACATTCCTAGAACAAGAAGCCATTTAATGAAGCGTTGAAAATACTACTGAACGAGACACAAAATTGATCAAATCTTTATCTAATAATGATGATTCAGAATAATGAATTCGCATCCTATACAGCATATACACTTGAAGACTACAACTTTCATTAACAGAGTACACTGTTAATATGATACTGCAGTCAAGAATATCCTTCCTGCGTAAGAGATCATGGGATTTCAGGGGAGTAATTATAGTGAACCTTTAAGAAGTATTTCCACTTGTACAACCCACCAATATGAGTAACGATGGCAGAGTTAAGGAAGGTCTCCATGCGCTTATTTCTACAAAGCTCTTTTCAGGCATGCAAGTGAACCATTAATGTCAACCTTTATCTGTTCACCTTTGGACTAAATGGTAGTGTACTGCTTTTCATAGATCATCAGGATGCAGCAGGAACTATAGAAACCCTCCATTTCTTAATGGCAATTTAATACTTGGAGACATAACCGTCATTAGAGAGACAGACACACAATAAGACAGTGTGTTTATATAAGAATACCTAAGTAAGAATGAAAAGACACATCTTGTCTTTCATTTCCTTTTCTCGACTCCCATAAACACATTCCCCGCAGCACAGCTCCTAGTGGCAACCAACGCAATGAGCATCCCACTTGTCCATCTGGGAAACGACCAGCCCAGCAGCACTCACACAGCACATCTGACATAACCAGGCTGGACTGGAAATAATACAACCTATCAACCTCTCTCTGAAGACTAATGATACCACATCTCTCTGGTCTAAAGATGAAGCTTTTAACTCCACAGCAGCCAGAGTTATGCCTATGCAAAACTGTGGGAAGAAAACGAGAGGCACAGAAATCTTAAGTATTCATCAGGCAGCTGTAAAACCTGTAGAAAATAGAGTACAGATGACAAAAAAGCCCAACTTTTTCAGAATTGTTTAAAGGCAACTTTATGAGCAGATGTACCAATGGAGTTACAGGCGTTGCAAAAAATCAAACACACCATTGTGTATACAGGCAGATTTCCCATTAGTGGGACATGAAGAAAACAGTAGCTTTGTAGGGATAGTAGCTTTATCCAGCAACTTACTGTAAATCGTCATAATTAAGCAGTGAAAAAATGTTTGTACTCATTAAAGTTCTGGTCCAAAGTAATTTGAGTTTTCTTTTCCTCCCTTCCACATGCTGAAGTTTCATTAAGAAAACAAAACAGACCAAAACCAAAGCAACAAAAAAACCCATATATATAATTTACACTTCATTCCTTGAGCCTTGAAAACATCTGGGCCAATGTTAATGGCATGGCCTTCAATGAGGCCAAGTGCCAGGTCCTACACTTGGGCCACAACAACCCCATGCATCGCTACAGGCTTGGGGCAGTGTGGCTGGAGAGCTGCCTGGCAGAAAAGGACCTGGGGGTGCTGGTCGACAGGAGGCTGAACATAAGCCAGCAGTGTGCCCAGGTGGCCAAGAAGGCCAATGGCATCCTGGCTTGCATAAAAAATAGTGTGACCAGCAGAAGTAGGGAGGTGATTGTGCCCCTGTACTCAGCACTGGTGAGACCGCACCTTGAGTATTGTGTCCAGTTCTGGGCACCTCAGCACAAGAGAGATATCGAGGTGCTGGAGCGAGTGCAGAGGAGGGCAACAAAGCTGGTAAGAGGCCTGGAGACAAGGCTTAAGAGGATCGATTGAGGGAGTTGGGGTTGTTTAGTTTGAGGAAGAGGAGGCTGAGGGGAAACCTCATCACTCTCTACAACTGCTTGAAAGGGCACTGTAGAGATTTTGGTGCTGGTCTCTTCTCACGGGCAATGAGCGACAGGACAAGAGGGAATGGCTGCAAGCTGCAGCAGGGTAGGTTTAGGCTGGACATTAGGAAAAAGTTTTTCACGGAGAGAGTGGTCAGTCAGTGGAATGGGCTGCCCAGGGAGGGGGTGGAGTCCCCATCCCTGACTGTGATTAAGAGTAGATTGGATGTGGTGTTGAGGGATCTGGTGTAGGGGAGAACTTGTAGAGTAGGGCTGATGGTTGGACTTGATGATCCCAGGGGTCTCTTCCAACCTAAATGATTCTATGATTCTATGATCTAAGTTTAAAAAAACAGTAAAATCAATCATAATCCCAAACTCATTTGCTATTGTGCTGAAATTTTTATTAGTATTTATTTGCCACTTACATAACTCAGTAGACTATGAATGGGGTTAGGCTGACAAGAATAAACATGTCAGCCTTGTTTTCACTTCTCTGTTCCTTCAAAATACCACAGATGTTTCAAAATCCATTTACGTTTGTTAACTTCCAGATTTCCAAATTATTCACAAAATAACACAAATTTTGTTAGCAGAGAAATGCTAAATAAAACACATAAAGCAACAACTTTCAAAAAATGTAGGTCTTTCCCAAACCATATTACACCTCTGAAGATAATTTATGGTCCTTGTAAGACTATTACTTCAAAAGTTAGCCTGCATTTTCAATTTTTCTGTAAGTTTGAGAAAAATCTAGTGGAGCACGTGCTCAGTAAACCTGCAGCTCCAGTGCAGAACTTTATCCTCATTGCATGTCACCAGCTATGACTTCTGCTCTCCGATCCGCTTGTACGGATGCAGTGATCCCTCTGGAATCCTGCCTCACACAGGAAAGCAGAGTGGTGCTGCCAGAAACAGCTTTATGATACCTTATCCTTCCCCCACCCCTGTGTTGTGTTTTGGGTCAACATCCATGTCCTTTTTGCAAACAGGAAACGTGTATACACACCGACCAGCAAAGCCCGTGAATCACAGAAGAAATGCATCAAACCTCCCATTCCCTGGCACACTCAGCTTCCCAGTTAGCACTGGCTTCAGTCAGGGCAATTTTTTTTGCCATGCCCAGCCATATGAGAATTTTATATAAGCGAACTCCCAGGCTTGCATGCATATTTACACATCTATGCATAAATCTTTGTGCAGGTGACGTTACTTAAAAGTTAGAAGGTCACCCTTTTCTTCCTTCAGTGATCTCTGGTACTCTTTGCCACAAACAGTAGGTGCATACAGAGAAAAACTGAATTGCTATCCATTTTTAACTCCTTCCCTGACCTTAATCAAGAGGTTGCATATTAGTAACCCCTCTAAGACCACCAACTTTAAACTGGTAAAATGATGTTTGAAATTGTATGCAATTACTTGCACTTGCAATTGCTGCCACTGAGCAGCAGCAACCTGGCTACATCTGTACCTTACCTCACAGACATCTCCACCGATTGCCCAGGCATGGGCAAACAGCTGCAGTTCCACTTTTGTGCTTGCACTATCAGAACCAAGGTTGAAGCCCAACAGAGAACCAATGTCCTCACAAGTCCAAATAAGCAGGCTGCAGTTCCACTGCCTAACTGCATTGGTAACTTTCCTTGAGCGTGCCAAGCAGCCATCCCTTCTCACTCATGTTTCCAAAGCTGGCTAAGAAAGCGCAGGAAGGGAACCGATGCTTGCTTCGTTACAGGAAGGTGTCAGCACAAGGGCTAATGGCTGAATGGGGTTAAAAAGAAAGACAAAAGCCAGAACATTTACAGAAATGTTCTGTAAATGTCACTGTTCAGCATTCCCTTTTCACTAAGGCTGCCGGCCATGTTCCAACATAACAGGGAGCCGTATAGTTCTATCCTCTCGCTACATGCCTAATACAGCTTTACAGCCATTACTACAACACCACTATATAAAGACAAAGAACTGGTTAGGAGAGTGTGGGGATGGGTTTTTAAAACTTTGACAGGGAGACCCACAGGGAACATGTGCAGAAGCATCACTGTTTTGGCCACTCCTCAGAATTAACTTCTCTGCAAAAGGAAGGATCTCACAGTTCCTCCCCCAAAAGGTCATACCAACTAGCTGCTGGTCAAAGGACCTTGTCTCTCTTCAAGTAAAACACTGCCACCCTGAAGCTGAATGCAGTCCTTGAGGGTGACATGGAAAAAGAGAGGATGATATGATGCTTTCTGCCGTGCTTTGAAAAATCACTGAGGATCGACACATAACCGTCTAAAGAGAACAATCAGAAAGACTGATTTATTCTGGAAGGAGTAATTCTTCTCCTTTATTTATTTGTTTATTTTTCAAGAAATTGACGAATGTGGAAAGACATTACAAATCGAAGTTTCCCAGAGCACAGAAATACCACAGTGAGCAGAGTTGGCAACTAATTTACAGCCTTCACAAACACATTTTCTTCTCCGTCCTGAGACAGGCTCGAGCTGAGAGAATCCTGAACTGGATTTTGTACTCCCCTCAACATATTCAGCTCAAAGATCTCTGGTGTGTACAGAAATGGTTTTTGAACCAGTCCTGTGCCTAACAGTCATTTGCAAGCAAATTCTAAGATTCTGCTTATAGATCTCAGCCACAATAAAATACTAAAGGGAAAAAGACAAGGTAAGCAACCAAGGAATTGGCCCCAACTCCTAAACTTTTCAGTGCACTGTAATAAGTTGCTTTTTCAATGATAACAACCTTGCATAGTGGTGCTAAAAAGGGCCCGATTCTAAAAGCATTTCCCGAAACATAAGGCTCTTCAAGTCCATTGTTTAGGTACCGCTGGAATTCAGGCTGCAAGCCATGCTCTTATTAACAAGAAGCCCCACAGACATTCTCAGAAGGCAGGCGTTACACAACCCTGGCAGCTTAATTTAAATGGTTAAAACAAAGACAAATGACAGCTAGGAAAAAGGTATCATCACAGACTGATTACTAGGAGTAGGAGTCAGCCCGCAAGAGCCTGCTCGATTCTTGAAAGGCAGAAGTTTCACAGTTAACAGTTAAATAAGGAAAGAAATGGAAATTCTCATAAAATCCACACCACCACTCAGCGGCATCCTTTCAAGTATCATTTATTGCTGTAAATACCAAAGGAGTTAATAAAGATCAGCCCCCTCGTTTAAAAATGTTATAGTATCATGCAGCAAGAAAGGTCATGTTTAAGGGGAATACTTTACAGCACTGCAGAAGTAGTATCAACATAGAAATGAAAAGGTGAGGGGGACACCCAGAACACCCTCCAAGAAACCACTTGAAGAACACAACGCCCCATTAAATGGTGGAAGGACCCACGAAACGCATTTTTGGCTTCAGCCCTTACCATGAACTCCTCTAGGGTCTGGTAGGTTTTCCCTCGGAACTCGCAGTAGTTCTTCCTCTCCTTGCACTGTGGGCAGCACTGGGTGGTGTCCACATGGAGACAGCGAGGATGGAGCCGGGGGCACTCGGGCTGGATGCAGAGCGGGCCCTCCTCGGTGCAGAGGCAGGGGCAGGCAGAGGGGCCCGGTGCAAACTTCTCCCCGATGGCGTAGACGAAGCCGCTCTCGTCCACGCAGCCTTTCCCACGGTAGTCCGGGTAGGCGTACTCCTCTGGAGGCTCGGGAGTGACGCTCGCGACAGCTTCTGGGAGAGATGAATCTTCGACTGCCTGAGGTTCCTGGGCAGCGGCGTCCCTCTGCTCTTGCACTTGAATGCTCCCAGATTTACTGCTCGTCCCCTGGCTGTTCCAAGACTGCTTTTGCTTAGTCCAAGACTCCTTATTTGAGTAGTTCCTGTTTCCTTTGCTCTTCCAGTCCCTGCTGCCCTCCTCCCTCCCGCTCCGGCCGATCTCATTCATTTTCCCTGGGCCTGGCTGGCTGTCCCTTGTCGATGTATGATCCCTCTTTTCCTGGCTCGCCTTTATCTCCTGTTTGTCTTGAGCCTTGGCCAGTTTTTGTACAGGTATGGTGGAGCTACAGAGGGCAACCATGAGGCAGCAGGTTACGAGAAGAGAACTAGAGAGAGCTCCAATTGCCATTGCAGTAGAGCTGGGCATCACCTACTGCATCCCACAGGGGACACTGCATTCACATCGGAGGGAAGCGCTTCACGGATCCACAGTCCCTAGGAAGAGAAGGATTAAGAACACTTCAGCTTCTGCACTTCTTCCCCCCCACACCTTCCACCAAGGCAACATCTCTAACAATATGCAACCTGTCTCCCTAGTTTATGCAAAAGGCAAAAAACAGCCTGGTGCTGCATCCTTCCTCCTCCTCCCTGGCTCTGCCAAGTCTTATAAATAGCTGGGATTTGGACACGGACTGGGTGTCCTCAGGTCAGTGGGAGCACCATGTAAAACTCTGGGGAGTTAGGCTTTGCAAAAGCAGGTGCATGCAAAAAAACAGAACACATAAGGGCTCTTTTTCCTTTCCAGTGACAACACGTGAAGAGGATGGGCGCTGAATTAAATGAAGCTCCCCCAAACCCAACCCCACAGAGCCCGGGAAGAGACATCACCCAATTGAGTCCGCTGACTGCATGCACAACGATGTCCATTAACCTCTTCTTCAGCTGAAGTGTGCAGGGTTTGGGGTTATTTCGGTTGTTTTTTTTTTTTTTTTTTTCTCCAAAAAATCAAACTACCAGTGAGCACATTTCTTTTAAGGGCTGCTAAACCCAAGCCCATTAAAGCAGAGCAGAACCAAACTACCTTTCCTCCGAACTACCCCAGCAAGCATCCCCGCACCACCTCTTTCTCCCCGTGCTTTAAAAGGCAAAGCGGAGCCGCCGGGAGTTCCCGCAGCAGAGAGGCATTTAACCCACATCCTCCGGGAGTTCGGCAGCGCTCCCGTCCTTAAAACGCCGCAAGTTAAATCGGAAAAATAATTAATAATAATAATAAAAAGTAATAATAATAATTTAAAAACCCACCCAAACCGAAATACGTACACT
>VZTM01010901.1:26830-43474 GCA_013400555.1 Jacana jacana | reverse complement strand
GGGACGGGCGCTCGCCCAGCTGCCGGAGGGCCGGGGACGGGAGCGCAGGTGTCCCGCAGCGGGGACGGTCGCCCGCACCGGCGTGACCCGCCGGCAAAGCCGCGCTATAACCGAGCAGCCTGTAATCGGGGTTAGCGAAAGCTGCGCCGGCCTCTGCCCGCGCTGCAGCATCGGGCGGCTCTGCGTTAACTCTCTCTTGCCAGCCTTTCCTAGTAGTAGCATATGATTCACTAGTTGAAATATTTACTATGATTTACTAGTTGAAGTATTCAGTTATGCTGCTGAATGGCCAGTGGGCACTTTTATACTTAAATATAGTTGTGTTTTCCTCCTTCAGACTTTTTTTTTTGATACAGAAAATCTTTTATGAAGATGGTGGCAGAAGCCCAGGTAGTCAGGCTGCTGGGGCAGAAATGCAGAAGCAAAGCTGGGGAGTGATCTTTGAGCGTGGTGCTTTTGTTCTGGAGCCGAACAAGGGCTTGGAAACAAAAAGGTTATTTATTTATGTATTTATTTGTTTTTAAGCAGTTTTAGTTGATAAACCAGGATAATCTTCTCTTAAGAGTTTTGCTTTACAGATGTTCTGGAGCAGTCCCAGCCACACTCACCCTTCTGCTGCAGGAGCTGTTCAGCAGCCTGCTGTAGCTGCTAAACTCGTGGCCAGGGCTGGATTTCCCAAAGTACTTGGCACCATAACTGAATATTTTAGGCTAGGTGAAATGTTCAGATTGTTTTTTTTTTTTCATTAAAATAGTAGCACTGCCATATTGGTACTCAGGAGAGCAATAAAAGTCTGCTGGATACTAATGTTTTACTGCTAAGTACCTTCACAAATGCCTGTTATTTCTGAAAACCCAAACACTTAAACTCCTCCACAGGAGGATGCAGGTGCTAAACTCTTTTTGCTGCTGGGTTGTTGCTATAAACATCTATGAGTCCTGTCTGGTTTACAAAATTATTTCTATTGACTTCATTATATATCTCTCTGAGACATTCACCAGCTAAATAAGGGTTTAATCTTCTGAAACTTTAAAATACAAGACTAAAGTTTTGAAGGATACTCGGAAATCAAATGCTACCTTAGGTTACATTAGTAAAATGGAATTCCAGATTACTAAGGGGTTTCTAGACTAAATCTTACAGTCAGGCTAGACTTTTGTCATTACTTGACTAACAATCATCATGAAGTATTTGCTTTCAAATGTGTCATCTCATTATCTCTGAGTGAAGAATTAAATCTTTGCCTTTCTAAACCCAGTAACTTTATGCTTTATATAGGTTAAGTCCTAACATGAGGTGAGCAACCAATATGCCACAAATTCTACAAGAACAACTTGAACAACCATCCTTACTTAGCATTTACAAGCATCTAAGCTTGGCTGTCGAGCAGCAGCTGGTTGTGGCTACAGCAATACAGAAGGAAATAGGGGACTTGGGAAGGCAATGCTGATTCTGTGATAAAGAGGAGAGAGAAGCCAATTTATGGTTCTGAAATTTTCCCATGTTCCCAGCTGAAACTCTGGTACAGCACCCGAGATCTTCAGCATTCAAGACTCTCTTTGTAGGAGCTTTGCCTCTCCCAGGCCCAGTTACAGATCAGCACACAGATCAGCCGGGGCTGAAGGTTCAAGATACTGCTGTGTAACAAGAAGGGCAACCCCTCAGTGCACTTTCACAGCAGCAGACCACAGCTCATCTTAGCCTTCTTGGCGAAGTGAGAGCTAATCACCCTCATTTGTATTTTTCTAAAATAACTCTTATTGGATGTTATCCTCTCTTTATCCAAATTCACAGATACCAAGTAATCAAGTGATGAATGGCACCTGACATTAGGACCCTTGCAGAACTGAGACCTGACAGGTTCATTAGTGTCATGGAATAAAATTGCAATATATTATGGTCCAAGTGGTCAAACAGTAGACATGTAAGGAACATATGGTGTTTTCTTCAGTGTGAGTTCTGAACAAGAAGTAGAGAGAAGGGTGAGAATCTGTTAATTCAAGGATGCTTTTAGCAATCTCTTTAATGTGTGCTTTATACTCCTGGTCTAACCTAGAAAGCTCTGGAGACTGAAGGCGTTCTGTTTATTTGCAGAATAGAAAGAAACACGGGTACAGGTTTCCCCAGTCTGCTCTCCCCTTAGGCAACAGTAGCAAGGACAACTGTGTCTCTGGATGAGAATCAAATGCTGCATCCCAATCAAGATGCTTTCCCTTCTGCTGGGTCTTGTCTGTGTGATAAGAACTTTGCATTAGCTAAATCAGAGCTGTCATGTGTACAAAATGGTCTACACTGGTTTTGGCTTAATTTTACTAGGAAGCAGTTGAATGTAAAATGTAAAGGAACTCAGCTGAAATAAAACAGTCCTGGTAAGAAATGACTTAAACTGGTGGGATGACCCTCTCCGTTCCACCAGGTTCAAGACAATAAGATTGAACTCACTGCTAAAGACAGCTGGCTATTAGGCAGGACATCTTAATTAAACTCTGTTAGATTGGGGGACTGATATTTTTAAAAACATTTTTTGAGAGTAGTCTTGGTGTGAATGATGGGAACCCAAATGTAGGATCTGTCTTTTACCAAGTTCAATTTGGTTAAGAACACAAACCCAAAACCTTACAACCATTCTTAGCCTAATATATATATAAAGTGAGGATATGCACATGCTTACCCCAGTGTGGACTTGTAGCTCCCCCACATCAGGGGATCACCTAACACATGTGCACACATTTCTTCACATGATCTCATGCAGGGAGCGTGCCCTCTTTCCTATTTTACTAAAAGCTGTATCTCATTGTGTTCCCTGTCTTCAGTGAAAACACAAGGAGAGAAAAGAAGAGGAAGCTCCATGAGCTGGGCAGGGCAGGCAGGGGGGCAGAAAAGGATTCCCAGTGCAAATGGGGAGCTGGGTGAGGGGGACACAGTGTTTAGCAAACCCCATACAATGCTGAGATCAGTTTCAGTGTCAGGGTGTCTGCTGAGCCCTTGGTGAGGACAGGGCATGCTGGGGCTAGATGGAGCAGCAGGAGGTGTGCCCTGTCTGTGCCCCTCTCAGCTCGGCAGCTCTGAAATGGCCAAAGCAGAGAGAGGAGGAAATGTCCCCAAAGCGTGACTCCTCTAGGAAAACAGAGGACCCTTCCTTTTATTTTGCTTCATTTCATTATTCCTCCTGAAAGGAAAAGATTTGTTATGTGAAAAGTATTTTTTTATTGTGGTGTGCTACAGGGGCAGTTGTTCGGGCAGGTTCACATCAGGGCCTTCACAAGGCAGCAATTTGTTCAATAGTGTTAGTCCAGCCATATGAAATAAGGCCTTCAAACAGCAGTCAGTCTGAAGACAGAAAGAGACACAAAGCCAAGGTACATATTACTCTAACTAATCACGTGTATTTGAAAGGCTGGATTATAAATAAGCAGTTTAAACATCTCTTTAGGAAAAAAAAAAAAAAAGCAAGATTCCATAACTATTTTTAAACTAGGTTAGCTTTCATCTTTCCATTTTTATTTCTTTCCTTTATGCTACTTGTCAAAGGATACTGAACACATCCTGCTCCAGTTCTCTCAATTTTCACTAGTCTGATGTCTCTTTAGTTGACTCATAAGTAGTTATTGAAGAAGTATTAGGGAAGCTGTAGTTACAATTGTCTTCATTAATTGTTATTAAATTATTCAGTTTATCACAGATAATGACATGTTACAATATTTTTTTTTCTGCTTTATGTGCATGAAAACATAATTTGAAAAACCTGCTGTCACTTGGAGTTTAGGGCTTTAGAATCATGAAGTGGTTTGAGTTGGTAGGAACCTTTAAAATTTGTCTAGTCGACCTCCCTGTAATGAGCAGGGACATCTTCAACTAGATGAGGTTGCTCAGAGCCTCATCCAACCTGCCCATGAATGTTTTCAGGGATGGGGCATCTGCTGCCTCTCTGGCCAACCTGTTCCAGTGTTTTACAACTCTCATCATAAAAAATTTCTTCCTTATATCTGTTTGTCATGGTTTTGACCAATCTGACAGATGATGACCCCTTCCTCCCCCCTGCTGAGGACAAGAGAGGAGAGAAATTAAATCTACCCTCTTCAGTGCAAGGACTCTCTCTATACTTCTGTAAATCACAGTTTGCATGCTGGGAAATAAATAATGATTTTTCTATTTTAAATTTTGTTTAGTACTTGCATAACAAACATATTATCTGTAGACCTGTGGGTGATTTAAACTTTAAAAGTCATAAGTTTATGAAACATCTGTTAAAGGAGATTTTTGCTGCTACTGGTTGATGTTCTAAGAACTTCCACTTGAGCTTATAATTTCTCTCATTATTAAGCAAAGTGTAAATATAATGGAAATAAAGCATTTAATATTTTTAAAATTTAAATATATCCTCATTAAAAGTACTCATAATGAGAATCGTTCCAAAATTCAGGAGAAGACTGGTTTTGTACAACTCAAAAGAGCTCTATTCCTGTTACAAAATCAATTTCTCTGCCCTATAAGCTCTGAGGAGACTCCAATGCATGGATTCCACCCCAGTAACAGTTCCTTTCTAGGTCCATGGAAGAGAGAGGGAAATATGTGCTGCCTTTTTGTATACAAGATGTCTACAGTTTTACTCCTTTAAATCACTTTTCTATTTTTACATGCCTGTTGCATCTATAATGGAGGTTTTGCCAGTATAAACTTCAGAAAAGTGTTATTACCATCTTAACCATGATAGTTAAATAATATTAAAAATTGCAGAGCGAAACCTTTGGAGAGCGAGGAGCATTCAATTCAGAACCTGCGCGTATGGGCTCATTCTGAAGAAAAATAATTGTCTATTCAAAGCTCAGTATTTTGTGCTTGTAATTACAGGACACAAGAGTGATTATAAATGGATTTTGATGCACCTATTTTCACCACAATTTCAGCGGCCCGAGGAAATTGGCTGTTAATTATGGCTCACAATGTTATTTGATATTTGAGCCTTTTTGCTCAAAAGAGGTAACGAAACGTTTTTTCATGTGCATACACGTGGACATGCACAAAATAACACAAAATGTTTAAATATACAATCTTTCCTATAAACATAGTCTTTAATACTATGCTTTGTTCTTCCCTTTTGCAAAGCCAAAGGATTCACTGTTAATATTTTTATTTTTTACATTATCATTGTGTTGGAAAACTGAACAAAGTGTTTCAAAAGATTATCTTTGTTCAAATGGAAGCTGAACTACAGAACAATATTTTTTCCTTTATTATTTATAATTATTTTTTATCAATACTGTGTAACTATCTGTAGATATATTTCCTTTTACAGTAAATTTCTTCACTAAAGGCAACATCAACTATCACAAGGTTTATGGGAAACAAAAGTTTCTGTATTTTTCCACATTTTAAGTTAATAGAGCTCATTCTTTCATTGCTCTTTAATATTACTGGAGAAAAAACAGACAAATCCCCCCCAAAACAAAACCCCAGCTTTGCTCTCTCTTCAATATTCACAGGACTTCTTGACTTTTATTGTATGAAACACTGAACTAAACTTAATGAATAAATGGAATTGAACAAAAAAATTGTTTTGTACCTCATGGGAAGATAGGGAAAAAATAAAAGCTATTATTGTAAAAAAATATTTGGCCCTGTAACTCACACCAATATTTAGTTCAATTTCTGACTTTCTTTAAAACTTCCATAACAGGAACTTTACTGCTTAGTATTTGTTTTTCTTTAAATTACTTGTAAAACAGCATAGATTGTTTTCTGAAGAATGTATGTATATGAAATAAAATTTTTAAAAGACATTATTCTTATTCAAATACTCATGTTGACTCTATTAGCATAAAACCATTTTTTGTAAGGATGGTAATTATAAACACTTGTCTCCCACAAAGAAAAGCCCTTAAAAATAAATTAAAAAATGTCTTCTACAGTTTTTGCACCATCAAATGTCTAAATTGCTTTATATCCCAACTGAGCTTGTTTTTTTTTTCATTTTTGTTGGAGAAGCTGATGAAATATATGTTGAAATTATATTTGCCGTGCCAAGAATCCAAAAGTTAAGGAATGCACAGAAGACCACCCTTGTACTTGTTGTCACTGAAGATGTGCTGTGCCTTCATCCTGTGTTACACAGCAGCGACTCGAGATGAGGCAGTGCCCACGGAAATGCCCAGGCTACGCTAGACACGTAGAGCTTACACCTTCTTGGATGCTGGCATTAACTGATTTAAAGACACACATCTGTAAGAAAATTCTGCTAATTCTGGTCTTCCAATCCTTAATCCTTTTGCTTTCCTTTCATCACCATTCTCTATATTACTGTAGAAGTCCCTGTGTCCCTTAGCAAGTACCTCTGATATGGAACCAGATAAGCAATGGATTATTTTGTTGCTCCTTTTAAATTAAAGGCCCAGAGAGGCCTTTAAATGAATTCATATACATTTGATAATGTCATTATTTTAAAGACTGGGCAAGTTATGATTTGTAACAGATTGAAAATTTCATGATTTGCGGATTCCCAAATGTTCTGTCTTTAGATCTAATTGCTGGATATGACTACATTCCGGACCTTTTGCAATTGCAGAGGGTGGCGATATGAATTCCTCTCTACCAAGAAAAGTTACATGGCTCAGAAATCATGGTTTAGGCTATGAGCTGTCACAGCAGAGATAAAGAAAAAAGCCAGAGTAAACAATCTTTAGGCCAGAACTTGAGCTGGGAAACAGATGAAAAAAGAATTATCTTTCTGTGTTTTCATACAGGACTAAACACCTCAGATGCAACTGGGTCCCCGCTGTGTAGGCATTGCAGAAATACTCAATGAATGCTGGTATCCCTAGAATTGCACATCCTCCAGTGACCGGGAAAGAAGGGAAGGAGAGCAGAATCAAGTGGCTTGAAGTCATACAGCAGGTCAGTAACCAAGCTGCAACGGTAATGTAAAGTTCCTAGTTCTCTCATCTTCCCTCTTCAGTGCTTTATTTACATTGCCTTTATTCCCTTTTAAAATACTGAGTGCATAGCTTAACAGCTAATATACTGTGTCCCTTATATGTGTACAAAAATTTAGATGCTCATTTGTGCAAAAACTTGGTGCCTTGTTCAGTTGCTACCACCAGGCTTTGATGTGCTGATGTCCTTAGGACCACTGTAGCAAGCAGTTGCTCAAGTGCCATGGTACATGCTCTAACATGGAAGAAATAGAGGTGCTCTGTAATTGTGATAATCAATGCAAGTTGGTCACGCTGGCTGAGTTTGCTGTTTGTTGGAAGATAATAGGGAACAACACAATGTTCCTGGCTACCCATAGTACTGCTTGAGAGGTGTTACAGGCAGGGCATGGTAAACAATTGACTGTTTGGATTAGGTGCCTACAGGATCAATGAAGAAGGTGAGAGCTTAGATGCTCACAAAAACTCCCCTGTGACACTAGTGACTGGTGACTCAGGGACCAAATCCGTGCAGAGCTACAAATTCCCTCCCTCCCACACCTGAGGAAATTTAACCTCTTAGTCCTGACTTCCTATTAAAATACTCTAATCACCAGGCTACTGGTGATTAAATTCACACTTGATCCTGTTCAGCTTTATACACACAAAACATTTTATTGCAAAGGAGTCCTGGACTCAGTCACCACTGCTGTCAAGGCAGGAAGATGTAGCAAACCTTATCTAATCCTGGTCTAAAGCTCAGCTCAGAGCTTAGAAGCAGATTGTAATCAAGCTGTATTTTCTTCTTATATTTCTGTGAAATATACCACTAACCATAAAATATTCTAGAAACATCACCCAAATAAATTTCCATGTTAATAGGGCCTCATGCTCTAGGATGTCAATCCCTGCTTCTGCGAATCCTATTTAACATGTTTTTAGAACAGAGGTCATAGACCAAGAAATGCCAAAAAAAAAATACAGCTAAAAAAATTAAAAGTTGCATCTTACTCTCAGGGGAGAATGGTTGTTGGAGACATAAGCATAGTAAACCTACTCAGCCATAAATTTGTTTGCCTGAACCAACCATCCCTAACTTGGTAATCCTCACAGGGTGTTAAACTCTTGCCCACAAAGGTTTTCAAAATACATCCTTCCTTCCCCTATTATTAAAAGTAATGTGCCTTTGACGTGATTACTGACTCCTAAAGCAGATTCAGGCTGCTGAACCAGTGTGGTAATTTCATACAGAGCTGCACCCCAGCTTCTGCTTAAGAACAGCAGTGGCAGTGGAGAAGAAAAGGAAAATCAATGTATCTGGTACCTTCAAGATGCAGGAAGCCTTTACACAGTCCTGGCTAGCCAAACAAGTAACTACAATAATAAGGAACAAGTTTGTTGAAGGATCTCAGCCTACTGGGTGCTGAACTGCTTGGAAAAACGTGGCTATCAGTATCATAGTGGAAACAAATGAGTGTCCAGGACTTTTGAAAATTTAGCCCTTAGCATGCTGTATGAACACTTCCCAGTCCTTTTACTTGGTTCCTAATAACAGTTCAGCCCCCATTCCTGTTTTCTCCAAAATAGCTATCAGCTGCAGAAGCAATCTAGGTGTGACATTGAAGTGAGCTTTGTACCTCTAGCTGTTTGATTTCTGAAACTTAGGCAATTACAGTTCTTTTTTCCTTAGGTCATCTTTTGTCTTCTTTTTTTTTACAAGCCTTCACTTAAATTTCTTTTTCCTGACAGATTCAAGAACAGCTGTTTATCTGCACGTTTACAATTTTCATGGACTATTAGGATGAATTCTTGAACTTTTATACAAGAAATTAGTTTTTGTTGTACACCAGTAACTCCTACAAAAAGATCATTCAAAGAACTGGGAACCGAAGTTATTCCCTAGCACTAAAACTATTGCACTATTCACTCTTTTATGCCAGATATTCTGTTGGAGTTTCATTTTCCTCCTGTATCTGTTGGAAATCAATCACTTCCAATTGTGGGTTTGTGGTTTTGCTTTTTTTAATTAAGGAGACTAACAATGGATATTATTTGTAGCCACAATAGCATATGCCCTTGCCACTACTCCATCAAACACTGGCTGGGGCCTTTGGAGAGATCCTTATGTAGCAACTTGCAACCACCCTAAGCAGTCACATTTCTCTCTGTAAATTAAATTTCTTTAAAAAGTCTCATTTTATCCTGAGGCTGAATTTCTGTTCCAGTAAATTCTGATCTACAGAGACATCTAGTTCCCATTGAAGTTGATCAGAGCTGCAGGTGACCAGTGCTTCTATAGCTCAGACCCCTAGGCTGGATTTCTCCCAGAGTACGAATATGTTATTAATACGAGCTAGCTATCTTTGGCTAAAAGTCTAGTGAAAAACACTTTGTGCTTTTCACAGAACTAAGATAGTTGATTATGGCACAGACTCCCAACTCTCCTTCTCAAAGGTTTTTGCCTGGAAAGAAAAAAGGGTTTTTTTTGTTTCCTAGTGAAGCCTTAAGTAAGGAGTAAACATGTAGGAACAGGCTCTCAGAACTTTTCTGCTTTTTCAATTAAACAGAATTGGATGATATAAAGGGAAAAAAAAAACAACACCGTCCTTCATTCTCAAATGCTTTTTTCTCAGTTGGGATTAATTTTTCTTTAGAAAAACAGAGGTTATAACTGCTTTTGGAAAAAGAAAATATCAAGCACACCTGAGGTTTTAAACAAACAGTTCCTGCTGTTAAACAAATCCATGGTGAATTGTAGATGGAAGAAAAATCCCCGGAGCAGAGGCAAAAATCCAGTAGTAGTTCAGCGGGTCTGTTTCTAGGCTTTTGCTTCGGTACTAATGGGATTTCTTTGATAGGTTGACTCAGCCTTTTGATAGAAGTAAGATTTAATGAGAATACGTTCACAACTTCCTTTGCTGCCTTAGTTCATATGTTTGGTTTCCAGGTTTGGTGTTATATGTTGCTTTTTAGAGTCTGCATTGCACAGCTGTAATTTAATTTCTGTGCTCTTTTGTGCTGCAGTGCTCAGATTACACAAGAGAAAGCCTCTCTCTTTTGATGTGTCCCCGACAGAGATTAATTTGCCAGGAAGTTGGGTTCAAATTAGAGAATAACTTTTTGCCCTTATTCTTAACAGCTCAAGATTGCCAAACACACCACAGGATAAAAGAAGCTGCATGGATATATATGTTACTCATTTCACTTGCCATTTGGGAGCTGGACAATCAAAGGATCTTGAATTATTATGGAAATTATTTATTTGGAAATTATTATTATGATGGAAATGATTTATTATTTGTTTGTTGAGTTACAGCAAATGGGTCCTACGATTCTTCATCTTAAGCAGAGGTTTCAGTAGGTGATTCAAGAAGAAACCTGCTTCAGATGATGCATTAAGTTCTTGTTTAGAAATTTAGTCTTGTGCTGGTGTGGGGACCCCCCAGTCCCCAGGGTTAATTGGCACAATTGCTGAACAGGGCTGTCAAAGCCAAAGAGTCAATTATATCAAGGCTGTAGGAGCCTAATGACATGCCTTGGGCCAAACGTCTCAGCACAGACATATGCAATATTTTTTCTGCTGCATTGATGCTGCAGCAGGGTGAGAAAGAAGTAGTAACACAAGCAAAGCTGGAGTGCATTGTACAACGTGCTGGGGCATTGCAACTTGGACATTTCAAATTCAGAAGAGAACAAGCATAAAGAAATAATGAATTGTTTTAGCTCTAGTCATCTAAGAGTTTGGAAAGTAGAGCTGAAAACATCATCCCAGAATTGCATACTTTAAACATTAAAACAAAACCAAACCTAATCCCACAAAAACCTAAATCAAACCAACCCAAAAAATCCTCTCCCTTCCTCCAATCTTTTCTCTTCTGACAATGGAAAATATAAGATGCCTCAGCTCTGCCTGGTTAATTGCTCTGGCAATGCAGCACGTAAGAAAGGCAGGAATGTAAGAAGACAACAGAGGACCAGTGGGCAGGTTTTGTGGGGAGGGTTGGGCTTGGGTTAATGATATGTTAGTATCATCACACTGTGTTTGCAAAAGCCTTTGATTTTTGACAGGTATGTAAAAAAAAAGGTATGGTTACAAAGTTTACTGAACCAGACTAATCTTCTGGTTTACTCTTTCTATTTAGAGTTTTGTTTGAGATCATTATGCTATGAAAAGAAGAATATGAAAGGATATATTCAGGAGGGAAATACATCTGAGAGAAACTTCTGCAGTTTCTGGATCACTGATGAGTAATAAGTAAAGTTATTTCCCATTCTTTTTAGGAATGGGAGAGTTGGATTGTGATCATATTAAATAATTCATGTTAAATTTTATTTAGTGTTGAAGGGCTGAATGACATCACAGAATATATAATTTTCATTCCCAAAAGCCACAGTTACTTCAGGAACCCTCTCTGTGCTGCATCCTCAAATTGTCCAGTCCTGCATCTATGATTTATTGACCTCAACATCCCTCTCCAAATCACAGGTTATTTACATAACTGTGGATTTCATAAGATGATCACCCTCTCATACAATGCAGTACTTCACCTCCAATTCTATACCATATACTGTTTTGTTATATTTTGCATGTTTTATGATTTTAGGATTGTCTCAGAAATGCTTGTAGTGTCTGGCCACATAGTAATGTTTATTATTGCAATTTTTCTAACCATTTTAAAAAATCAGTTTAGTGCTTGTGACCTAAAATCAGGAACAGATTATGATAGATTGCCAAGAAGAGGAAAGATGTTCCTTTTAGGACTGTTTTTTTCTAAATATAGGAAAGAAAAAAAGAACAAAGTGAAATGGAGCAAAAGGGTACAGTTAAAATGTGAAAGAATCAGGAGACTTAGACCATACAGAATCATTACATACAAAATTTCATACCCAAATGCAATCAGTGTATATTAAATGTGGTACATAAGGTATAATTTACCGTCCAACTATGATGGTGGTAAAAGCTGCATAATGCTGAAAAGTATTACATATACTGTAAGTATAGAAAATTCAGTGATAGAACTCACTTATCCCCAGCAATCACTTGGGTACACTGCACAAGAAGTGATTCAGAGACTAAATGGCTACATTTTTAGACATTATAATGGATTTGCATATTAATCTAGTCTATTTCTTGGAACAATAAGAATTTACAAAAGGAAAATTTAATCCCAAGCAACACAGACCATGGTGAATGTGTGTCTGACAAGGATCCACTCTGTCACAGGAGCTGAAAAGCCAAAATATCCACATAAAATTTAGGTTTCATAAAGGGAATCAGATCAAAAGGTATGAGAAAGAACTGAAAGAATCACTGGAAAGGGTAAAATGCTTTCGGGTATCAGGAAAACTTTTTAGAGACACCGTGATGGTGACCCAGACTAAACTAGGATTGCCTACCAAGAAGAAATTACTAGAACAACAAAAAAACAGATGGCATAGTTTTTAGAGCAAAGTAGAAGAAATTAACAGAATTAGTAGACTACTTCTAAGTTTGAAATTGTGTTCAAATGAAAGAAATATGAAACAGGTGGTATAAATGTAGAACTTCAATAAAATATAAAATAGCTTGTATGCAACACAGATTGTATTAGAGGCATATATCAAGACAATATATTTATATTATATACATACACAGGCATGTTATAAAACACAAAAATACAAAGCTGGCAAGTTAAATGTAAACCCAGAACTTGACAGAACACAAAAAAAAGGGGGTTTCGAGGAACACCTAGTAAACAATTCAAATCTGTTAAGAACTTTTCCCAAAACATTAGAAATGACGAAACTAGTAAAATGCCAATTAGAAAATGAGATGCAATAGGAGTTATCAGGGGGCATAAGACTATAGGGGAAAAAAATCAAAGTAATCTCATTGTAATGTTAGGAAACAGACAACCTTAGGTAGATTTTGATGCCAGAGTCCTTCTCTACAGGATGCTAGTTTATGAAACTATGGCCAAAACTGAAGCATCAGTAAGAGCCTTTATAACAAATAACTAAAATTCTTAATAAACCAATAGAACAGAGTTCTAAAATTTCTAATGGAATTCCAGGAATTCCAAAGAAATTTAACTACAAAATTGGTAGCATTTAAGTACTGTGTGCACTATACCACATATATTGGCCTTGCTGACAGAGAAACAGATGATACTTTTATAATGCCAGTTACATATATTTTAAAAGACATCCAAAAGTACGTATGAATCAGCAATTTTGAATCATCTGACATGCAAAATATAGGAAGCAATAATACATACATACATGTATAAAAGGATTGCGAATGTGTTATAATGAGGAATAATTTTCTCATGGAAAAACTGGCTGCTCATGGCCTGGATGAGCGTACTATCTGCTGGATCAAGCACTGGCTGGAAGGACGATCACAAAGGGTGGTGCTCAATGGAGTTAAATCCAGCTGGCGGCCGGTCACAAGTGGTGTTCCTCAGGGCTCAGTATTGGGGCCTTTCCTTTTTAATATCTTCACTGATGATGTAGATAAGGACATAGAAAACACTATCAGTAAGTTTGCAGATGACACTAAGTTGGGTGGGAGTGTTGATCTGCTTGAGGACAGGGATACTCTACAGAGGGACTTGGACAGACTAGATTGATGGGCCAAAGTTAATGGCATGGCCTTCAATGAGGCCAAGTGCCAGGTCCTGCACTTGGGCCACAACAACCCCATGCATTGCTATAGGCTTGGGAAAGTGTGGCTGGAGAGCTGCCTGGCAGAAAAGGACCTGGGGGTGCTGGTCNNAGTTTTTCCCAGAGAGAGTGGTCAGTCAGTGGAATCAGCTGCCCAGGGAGGTGGTGGAGTCGCCCTCCCTGACTGTGTTTAAGAGTAGATTAGATGTGGTGTTGAGGGATCTGGTGTAGGGGAGAACTTGTAGAGTAGGGCTGATGGTTGGACTTGATGATCCCAGGGGTCTCTTCCAACCTAAATGATTCTATGATTCTATGATTCTATGAAATCATGCCTCAGATTTATTAAAATTCTCTGAAAAACAGTTCATGGAAATATGGCAAAGAATGATCCAACTATGGAAGTGGACTAGACTGCAGTTTTTCCTACAACTTTAGAGAAAGTCCTTCACCAAAAGATTCTGAAAAATTAGACTAGTGTGGTACAGGTTAAAGGTCTACTTATATACAGAAAACTAGCTAAAAGGCTGGAAACAACATGGACAGACAGGCATTTCCCAGGCCAGCACTTTTTTTTTTTTTTTTTTTTATTTCACCATAATGCAAGCGATCTGAAGAGGGACTGAAAAAAGGAGTGACAAAGTTTCATATAATATGATAATCAACAATAAAACAAAGGCCAAACATCTCATGGACTCAATATCACGTATATTATCACTTAGGATAGTGATGCTAGTAGGATTAATTAAAATTAGGTAAAATTAAAAGTAGGATTAATTAAAAGTGATGCTAGTAGCATCTTAGGATAGTGATGCTACTAGGATGTTAGTAGGCATTTTAAATCTACTGTACAAAACTCTCATCCTGTTAAAGAGAAGAACAAAAAAAGAAGTATTAGAACTGTTAGAAAGAAATAGGAAACAAATAGAAGACTCTCGTTATGGCACTGCATAAGTTCATCTCCCAAATGTTATGTGTAGTACAAAATGTACCTGTGAAGATAAACAGAAGAGCAAAATTATATTTAGAGCTATCAAATTATTTATGTTTCAGGGAAAATAAATGTCAAAGACCCCAACAGTTTAACAAAGAAATGATATTTGGGCACAGGGAGCAAGGGGAAACAAATCTGTTGGATATGGAACTATATGAGGAAGGAGTTAAGGGAACAATTTTTCAGCATTTATTGTGCTGTAGGGAGTAGGGGTATAACTGATACATAAACAAGTTTAAAGCAAAACAAACCAACTAAGTGTTAGTATATTACATGCTTAAATGGTGGGATTTGTTTTGACAGAATATTGTCATTAAAGAACAGTTAACAAATGATGAAAGTTATGTCAGACTGTTACATAGGGTGGTCCAGATGCAACCTCTGGTACATGATCCCTGTCAACTGCAGACTGCCAAAAGCAGTACACACCATGAAAACTTTATTTCATTTTTTGTCAGTTTTTTTGTTTTTGCCTAGCCACGTGCTATGGGCTACAGTAAGAGACAGAAAAACAAGATTAGAAATGGACCTCTGGCAGTTGTTTTATGTAAACCTGCCTTGTGCTTTTTTGGGCATTACATTTACCCTCTGATTTACTGTATGTTCATTCATTTTAAAATTTTATTTGTTAGAATCTTTTCTGCAATTTTCACAGATTTGCTGCAACTAGGTAGCAGTTTAAATAAAAAAAAAACCCCACAAACTCAGCCTCTACTTGAAATTACTTCCTTCTCACAAATTGGTACTTTTGGATTTTACTCAGGTTTTTATTATAGGATGATAGCTTGAGACCATCATTGTCTAAAAGGACACCAGCAACTTATATTAAATAGCTTTAATTCCCTGTAACTATTCCCCATAGTCCGGCACATTTTCTGAGGTCCTAGAAAATACCATTTCTTTCCTTATTGATTTTTTCTTTACTATAAAACAAAGCATTGATTTTCTTCCTTCTGTCTTGTGTTTCTAATGGTACTTAAATTAACATGGTTCATTTGTATGCCACCTTACCAGGACAAATGCATCCTTCTTGTCAGACCAGCATCACCAATAATAGAATGTAGGACCCTCCACTTAATCAGCAACCTGATGAATGGCACACCAGTTGACAAGAGCAATGGTTGGATTCAGTCTTCCTCTATGCCCTTGGGCAAGTCTCTTAATCTAGCCTACCCTTCAATTCTACGTGTACAGAATAGGAAAACCGTTTATCTATCCCATACATGTTTGAGGATGATAAAATCCCAGTAGTGAATGTTACATGTGCTCAAACGCAGAGGCACAACACACAATCCCATTATTTGGATTCAGAAGAATGAACACATCATCGTTTCACTGGCACAACCTTTTTTGTCACTGCAGTAATCAGTACATCCTCTCTTGTGGAAAAGTCTTCTATTTTACAGGTGCTATTCAGCATTACTGAATAAAATTTGTTTTTACAGACTAGGCAGGATTCTTAAACTCTCTTGAAAAGAATTTGCTACCACTTATTTTGCTTCCTATGAGTTTCTTTCAACTTCCCTGCTCCATAATACCTGCTAAATAAACCAACATTACCATTATGCCATGCAGAATTACTAAATATACTCATGCTGTGCCTGTTGCCTAACTTTTCTGTGACTACCCATACAAAATAATGCTTAACTAGCATTTATTTATTTACTCCATTTTCTTTACCTCTTGGAGCATGTTGAGTTTTATTAAGCTTTTTTTTGTTTTGGGTTTTTTAATTGTAATTTTAAATCTTGTTATATTGTTTTATATTTTATTTTATTTTATTTTATTTTATTCAGTTTGGGGTTGTATTTTGTTTCTTCCTTAATATAAGGTGATGCAGATGCATACAGAGCAGGCTGAAAGTACACAAATGTGAAGGGGTTTTGAAAGAGTTATAAAGACTACCCATTGCTCAGGGATTTGACAATAAAATAAGGACGTTTCATATGGCAGGACAAGGTTCCACAAACTAACAATTCAAAACTGAGTGCCGGAAGAAGTGTTCCCAATAATCAAATGCTGTTTCTGCAAATATGAGGCCTGCCAAAAGAAAATGTCCTCAGAGCTGGTTTTGCCTCCAGCCAGTGCTTAGATCCTGAA
>VZTM01010901.1:0-23120 GCA_013400555.1 Jacana jacana | reverse complement strand
CATCTGGCTAACAATGCTCAACAGATCAGTACAGCCCCTTCTGCAGCACGTTTTGAAAGCATACAGCTATGGCTTCCAAAAAGATAATGACAGTCTTTAGTACCCAAATCCATGTGCTGTCTTCCCAAGTGAAATATCCAAACTCCTTCAGCTTTCTTTGAGGATATTATTCCTGAGCTAGACATATATGTGTGAGTGACTTGCCTGTATTTTATGCTGCTCCTCTTCTCATTACAGCTGACACAGTCCAAGACGAAAGGCTGGATTTTCCAAAGCCATATGTTCATTTCCTGAAAACTCAGTGAAACGGGAGGACTCAGGGATTGTGTGTGTGAACCAAAACAATGTCGTTCTTCTCTCAGTGCCCAAACAAAACCCTAAACAGCCCAGCACTTGAGGCCATATGCAACGTATGAGTTGGCACCAAAGTCTTGCTTGGCAAGATTTCTATGGATGATACTTAAAACTGGAAAAAAAAAAATAAAGCACAGCCTTCAGCAGGCAATGTCTTATACACAGCCTGGCTGAACAATCTGCTGAAGAATATATACCCTGAAGAAATTCTTATACATGTATTCACTTTAAGCATTTTTCAGTTCATCTTCCTCTCTGAAACAGAAATTAACCCTGCGCAATCTCCTTCTTTTCAGAAAAGTTTATCTAGATTTATTTTTATATTAAAACCCTTCATATTTACCACATAAAACCTTCTGAGAGCGGCCAAAGGAGGCCTTGCTTTGTGGGAAACATCATTCTCCTGGTCTCTAGCCAAAGGCTTGTTAAACTGAAGCATTGATGACTTATTTTCCTTGTCAGCAGGGATCTGGAGTCACTGAGGGAGACGCTGTTTTTCTCTTTTTGCTCTACTGGGTAGGGAGCGTTGAGGAAGCCATATTGCCCTCATCAGGACTGCTCTATGGTGTAGTTCACACAATTGGTACAGAGAACATCTTCCTCTTCCCGTGCTTGCAGGGAAGCCTGATTGCACCACATGTCAGGGCCACAATCTCTACTCTGTGGTCAGTTTATCAAACTTGCTCTTCCAGGAATCCCAGTTTGTGATCATATTTTATTCTATCTGTAGTAGGCTACAAAACCATGCAGGCCAGCTGGTGTTTTGCAGCAGCCCCCAAGGAGCTCAAGGGTGCCAAGAATTTCTGTGTATATCTTGGGGAAGGGGGCTCAGGAGCAGAGAAAAGCACTGCTTAGTTCCTAACTCCCAGCACAGCAAAGAGCACACATAATGAAATCAGAAGACATCTTTTTTTTCTGCATACAGGAAAACCCCTTTATTAAATTTTTGGTAATCAAATTTACCTTTTCCTTCTCATAAAATGTAAACTTGATCTAATCTCTGTGGATTTTAGTCTAGAGAAAGGCCCTTACCTCTAGGAAACACAGCTCATTTGCCCAGGGTAAATTAGCTACATGATAATTTGCATTCTCCAAACACTGAAATGCTTTGGTCCCCACTTCCTCTTATCTGGAATATTCTCTCAAGTTTGGAAGACCAATGTTGCATTTTGGTCTTGTTTTGCTTTCAAATTTGATATGTTAATGCTATTTAAACTGAAAACAGCGTAATTCCTGAATTTGCATACTAAAAATCTGCACATATACATATACTTGTATAGATATTATGCATACATACATTAGATAGATATATATACCATATTTAAGATTAATTGTTAAAGAGCCTTTTATTTCTTCAGCCATACAGAATGTTCTTTTTCTGATGAATGCACTTGCGTAAAAAACGTTTTAAATAAAACAAATGGATAAATATCTTCCAGTTCCAAACCAACATGAGATTGTGAAGATTATTTTATTAAATTCTATGAATTACTATCACGCTGTAGTACTATTTATGCATGTAGATTGTCATCTCTTTAATCTGTTTTAGAAAACATTGACTGTAATCATACCTGTACCCCAACAATTACTACCAGAATAGTGAGATGGGTGACATTTGAGCTATTGAGCACACTACAATTAACCTTTGTCTCCTGGTATACTGTACTGAAACAAATCTCTTTCAGGACTTCCCAGTCACCAAAATCCAAAATTTTTTTGGAATTTCCTGGAGGCAGTAGAGCTCTTCTCATTCTTCAGCATGTGCTCTCAAATGTTGCTAGAAAAGCTAAATAAAACATTTCTATTTTGGCAGCTGTGAGTTCAGAGTACACACATATTTCCCTACTGTTCAGCTGCATTCAACACATTATACCTCAAGCACAGGGTTCATTTTGTTGTCCCTGTCTTACATGTCCCCTTCCATGACATGGGTTCTCACGGCTGCTCTTGTGGTCCCCAAGCAATAGTGAAGTTACAGCTCTGCATCCAAAGGAGGAGTTTTCCCCTCATGGAACTTCCTACCCAGGAAGCACAGCAAGCTGATACTTTTAGCAATGGCTTCACACCAGACATCCCACAGTGCAGCATGTCTCACTGCAGAGATGTATACTGTGGAGCTGAGGGCTTAGGAAGGCCAAAGGTGCTTTCTCTTATTTCTTCCTTTTGTGATTGCAATCTTATGAACAAATGGTTAACTCTGAGTAGCAATTGTGTGTAATAATAGAAAAAGATACTTGTACTAATTACAAACTCACAGAATCTTAGGCTGGACATTAGGAAAGAATTCTTCACAGAAAGAGTGGTCAGACACTGGAATCGGCTGCCCAGGGAGGTAGTGGAGTGGTCATCCCTGGATGTGTTTAAGAATCAATTAGATGTGGTGTTGAGGGATCTGGTGTAGGGGAGAACTTTGTAGAGTAGGGCTGATGGTTGGACTCAGTGATCCCAAGGGTCTCTTCTAACCTAAATGATTCTATGATTCTATGACTCATCATGGTTGGAAGGGACCTCTGAGGTCACGGAGTCTAACCATACACACACAACACCCCCCTACAATCTGAGCTGCTAGAGCATGTCCTGAAGTGCCATATCTACATGTTTCTTAAATACCTCCATTGAGGTGACTGATCTGCTAGTTCAACTGTAGGAAACTGGTGAAAGTTCATCATATGTTATTTGTCATTACCTTCGTCAGTAGTCATTAGATAGTCTCTTCGGACTAATGACAGAAGGAATTTAAAGAGGAGACAAATATAGGATAATTCAAACACAATATTAATTTTCAAAGGCTGTGGTACTATCAGGAGCTTCAAGTGAAGAGGAAAAGTTAGGTCTAGTTGGTGACTCCAAAATATATTACTTTATATGTATATCAGACATAATTTACAGTTTGAGGAGCTTTGTATATACACACCCAAAGAGAAACCCAACACTATGGAACAAAACAAAGGGGTGATGAGTTGCTGCAGGATGCACTGGCATAAGACTAGAAGGCATGGACCTCAGCTGTTGGGTCATCCAGCTCAGATGGGCTGAGCTGTATGAGCTCTTGCTCTATCATCCGATGGCTGTGCATCCTTCTTCACAACCTTGTCCCATCTCCTCTCTTGTCATTCCTCCTGACTTAGAAGTGAGCTGTGCTACACCGCATCAACCTCATAGCACAGAGCTACCCCTTCACATGCTCCTAGCCTGCAAGGAATGAGGGAAGGAAAGATATTTATTTAACCCGTCCTGATGATGCTGCAGACCAGGGAAGCAAGCCAAGGTTTAAAGCAACAGCTGTCATGGCTGACCTGCCAGCCCAGAGCATCCATCTGTGACTGACCAGCTGCCATATACCCTGAGAACATGAACACAAAAACATGCTTCCCTACTTTTTGTTACACTCTCTCTTTTGTGTCTGTTTTGTCAAGTGCAAGAAGATTATCTCCATTCTTACAGCAGTTAACTTGAAAAGTCAACAACACAACTTTCTTTCTGGGTTTATTTGACAGCCTAGGTGACTATCTGGCAGCCTCTTTGGGCCAAAGGTGCTTGCTTATGCTTCAGTAGTTTGTCTCGCATAAACCCTCAGCCCCAATTTTGGAATTCATTGTAATTTGATTTTAACTTTGTCCTTCTTGTGTATTGTACTTGAAAATATTTCTAAAATGGGTTGTGGGTTTTCTAGCCCCTTGTGATGGAAAAAGTAAATTAAAAAAATTATACTCAAAGGCTGAGCCCAGTTGATTAATATTGCAGAAAAACAGGATTTCACAGTGACAATAGACCTTAGCTCTCTGCATCTTGTAATTTCTTTGAAATTAATTCCTTATTAATTTCTAGAGTATCTAGAAATAATCGATTATGGAAGGTGCAACCTCAACTTGCAGAAACATAGCAAACTAGTTACATGAGAAATAAAACACGCCACTTACCAGAAGCAAATTTAGCAGCAATTAACTCCTTCTTTCCCCTTTGCAGCTTGGCTTGCAGTAAGTACGTTTCTCCTTACCATATAATTTCTCTCTTACCTAATCTGCTGACATGTCTTCATCAACAAGTAGCTGCTGTGCAACTACACAGAAAAGGAGAGTCATTCTACAAGGTTTACAGAATTAGTATAAAGGAGTTGTAAAAACATAGTATGACCTGTCTGTGGGTACGAAAGGTATGAACTCAAGGACAGAAAGAGAGTTCCACAGGGGCTCACTGATAAAAGGCAGAGCAGAGACATTTGGACTGATTTCTTACATCTAAGCTAACGAAGCAGTGCATCCCACTGGCCTCTCTCAGTTCTCCAGGAGCAGAGTTGTCTGTTCTCTGAATCTCAGGTACCTTCAGGAAAAACTGCAGAACTGTTGCCAGCCCTTTGGGAAAAGGCTGGCCCAGCTCTCATGATTTCAAGTTTCTTTAGAAGCCAAGTATGGAGGACTGTCCCTGCATGTTGGAACAAAAAGACAGTGGTGCTGCATGTTATCACACAGAGGTGTCAGCTTCATGTTATTTCTTTCCAAGTGATAGAAGACCAAGGCTGGAGTGCAGGGCAGTACCTTTACTACCAAACATGGGACGCCCGTTTCCTGAGTCTTGTGAGTTCACTTTCCCAATCCAGCTGTCATGGGAACAATTCTGGGTAGAAACCTCTGGCAAATTAAGATTTTTAATTTTTTTTTTTAATCTCAGCATTTCCCTTTCCAGTAGCAGAGAAAACTGTGTTTTCCTTCTCTTTGGAGACTCAGTTTATCTAGAGTTCTAGGTGAATAGTTTAAGTAATTAAAGCAGCTCTGTGGTTGTTCTTTCCTTGTTGACTAACATCCCATAGCAACAAGCCCTGCTCAGAGCAGAGGGATTGGCTCAAACTCAGTAGCACATTGCTTTATTTCACAGCTTTTCTTTCCCTTCTTTCCCTTTTATTTTTTTTAATAACCAAGTATAGTACATAAAATGTGGGAAGGACTGATACCAGTCTAAGCTACAGGGATTAATACATCCACACTATTGAAACAATTACTGAAACCTTTTTTTTTTCTTTTTCGCTAACAGGTGAATATTTGGCGCTTGTGTGCTCCTCTGGAGAGTGCTTTCATGCTTCCTCTTATTCTGTTTTCCCAGTGACATTCATGTTAAAGCAGTAATGGAAACGGCACTAGGGATTGATTAATAAGAGATCTGAGAGGGTGAGAGCCCATATTCAACTCCCTGATTTTAAAGAATAAATTGGTTTGGGGTTGGTTTTTTCTTTGGTTGGTTTTGGTTTTGTTTTTTTGTTTGTTTTGTGTTTTATTTTGTTGTTGTTTTGTTGTTGTTCCACTTTCTGAATTAAAACAAATTCTTTCATAATAACATTGCCTATAAATTGGAATTGTTATTCTTAATTCACTGGAAATATTGAAGTAAGTAGCCTACATCTCTCTTTTCTAAACTCTGTGTGTGAGTATTTGCATACTTTATTGCACATGATTTTAACATTTATATTAAAATCATTGGCCCAATATTGATGATAATCCAATGTATGCAGAAGGGCCATAACCAGCTTGTAAATTTTGGTAGTTTTGATAGAAACTTAATAATTTTAAAGTTCTGTGAAAGTTGGGGCTAAAAGACACTATACATCAAAACATATATATCAAAACATATTACATTAAAGTAATTGCATAGTAAGCGTTTGTTGAAATTCTGAGATTTCAGCATATCATCAAGGTAGAATATGTGAGGAAAAAATGCAGCCATAATAATCTAGATGATAATAAAAGAACTGTGTTTTGACAAAAGAAATGCCCTATGGCATTATATTTGCTGAAAATACAAGCTAAAGGATGACTCAGCTAAAACCATTTGCATACCTTCTGAATGTAAGTGATCCAAATGTTATAAAGCGGTAATAGAAATATGCCTGGCAATACACTTGGCATTTTTATGGGATGTAATCAAGGTATAAGCATTTAACAGAGAAGACTTCTTCATAAACATACTGCATAATACTCAAAAATATTATGATATTTACTCAAATATTATATAGTCCATATATTATCCTTAAGGCCTTCAGTAGCTACTGTTATTCCAAAATATACTGTTTTTCTCTGTGGGAATGCACTAATAGGATTTTCTTATTCTTGCCTGAGTCATGATCATAGCATTGGTAATTTAAGGAAACTGTGAATACACTTCAGGCACTAAAATTAGATGTGTATTTATGTAAGTGCTTGGCATGTACAAACAACCAAAACATACTATTTTATCACAGAAATTCTTCACTGGAAATTACTATCTCAGGACACTGTCAAACTGAGAGTATACCCATTTTCTATGAATGCTTTTGATAGAAATTAAGGCCTGTACTCTTGTGCCAACAACTTCTAAAAGCATCAGCCTTGTAGAAGTAGTTCATAGCTGTAGAAACACATATGAAACCTGCTGGAGACATGGATACGTGTCAAAATGAGATGAACATGTTCCGGCACATACAGAATTTATTAGGCACCTGTACACCAAACACCCTAATTGATCTCTTCACAACAATGTTTATAGAGTTTGTGAGAGTGAGCTGGGACACTGCTCTCTGGCTCAGGTGCAAGGTTTTATTTCAATTTTATTTCATGCACAGGCATTCTTCTGTAGCTTCACAAATAGCCTCTATTAAACATATTCTTCCATGCTTTTGTTAATTATTACATAGTTTTGAGGCTGTCTTCTGTGCCTGAAGTTTGTTCTTTACAGTTCATGGCTCACGTACTCCCTTGTGCTAGGATTATGCTGTTTCCATGATGAGCATAACTATTGATAGCTCACTCCCTCGTGCTGCACTTGCTGGGCAACTTGTGAGCAGCCAGAAGAACCACAGTGACTTAGAGCTACTCATCCTCCTGCTATGGCCTTTAACTGTTTCTCAGCTACCCAACATATTAGATTACACAGTACAAAAGCTCATTTGCTGTTCTCTTCCACATACCTGGTATGGCCTCATAAGAAGAGCCACACTACACATAGCACCTGTGGGAATTCTAAGCTCTGGTCCCACCTTTAGTCTCTGTACCTAGCTGTATCAAATTGCTTAATTTACAAAAGAAAGATTTACTTTTCCTTGCCTGCAGCGAAGGCTGTTTCCAGGCATAATTAGAACTGGTAGAAAGCTCTCTGGAGCAGCTAAATGTCCAGGACCTTGTTTTCCCTGTTGCTCATGCACCCTACAAAGCCAGAGCCACTGCTGCTTTGCTCAGATAAGAGACAGAAGCAGAGCTGGGGAATAAGAGGCAGCCTCCCTCCGATGCTTCTCAGCAGCAATCACAACCCGTCTCCTACCCTCATGTTGCCAGGAGAGGCAGCTCAGGCTGCTCAAGACTTCCCCAAACCTGACTGTATAAAACAGTTTCAACCTGCTGACATGCTCCCCCCCCCCCGCCTTGGTCATTCTGCCCAGCCCATCTTCCTCCTCAGATGATGATGGCTGAATCTGGCTTGCAACCAGAATTCCATGTTGCCTACCCACCTGAAAACACCTGAGCCTGATCTGCAGCAGATTCAGGTCTCTCTTGGTCTTGTTTTCCTGTTGCAACAGTCCTGACCTTGCAGAGTGATGTACACACATAGGGAAACTTATTGAAATCCACTTTTTTTTTTCTTTCCCACATGGATTGTTCAAGGAATTAGAATGTAATTAACCTCTTGTTAATGATCTGCAAGGAGTACCAGTGTCCAGTTAACTGTCCCTAACAGGCATTTCTCCCAAGATCATTTTGCTTCAAAGCTGAAATTCAACAGTAGGCCAACATTGATAGGAGAGCAGATGATGTTTGAAGATGGGTACTGAGGGGTGCCCTTTTGCTCCCTATAACTAGGAGATATAACTCTCAGTTGCAATCTTCTTGGAACACATGCACCTGGATAACAGATAAATAGATTCACTGCTTCATAAAGTGGAGAAAAAATATTGGAAAAGGCATGAAAGGATGTATAACCCTGAAGGTGGGGAAGGAGGAGCAGAATGTGCAGATTTCCTTCCCTTGATGGGATATAACTGACCTAAATGGAGAGTGGGAAAAATTCAGATTTTCTCATTATTTGGAGCAGATGCAATTGAAAGATTATAAAGAATATCTTTGTGAGACTATTTCCACAAGCATCTGAAGAACAAAGCCCCCTTTAAAAAGAAGCAAATTAAATCCATGATGGTATACAGGCTGAAGAAGCAGGGATGTGGGGAGAAGAATTTCTCTTCGGCCCTTTTCAGTCCTTCCCATGCTAATCAAGCCTCCCTGATTCCCTCCTTATTCATATATCCTCCCCATTTAGATATTTGTTTATTTATTTTGTGGGCAGAGGGGTGGGAAGCTTTCTGAAAATTATGAAATGCTTAGCTGAGAAATCCCAGGGAACAATACAGATGACCCTACTTTTTCTAGAAAAGACTTCCTTGCTTTGAAGAAGACAGCAGAGCATGACAGCCTCATTGACATTTTGTATTTGTTTTCTTAACAGGCAAGCTAGGTGGGATCTACTCTGCATGGCTGGCTTTGAAGTTGTGGCTTTTTGTGCTTCTTCTGGTGAGGGATGCAGCAAGAGCATCTGAGCAGCAGCTTCTGATGAGAAAGAAGGAAACATGAGCATTTGCTGTACCATCGTGGTCAGTGTACGAACCTGGCAAATGAAGTCCTCCTTCTGTCTCAATCCAAAATGCCAGTTCCTGCGCACATTGAAAGCTGAAATGCAAGTTTTTGGTCATTCCTCAGAGAACAACATGCAGCCTGCTGGTGCTTTAATAGGAATAATAGTGCCAAAAAAGAGAGTTTACAACTCATCCTTTCATGACTTCAAAGTCCTACATCATGCACTACCAAACAGCAGAAATGGTTAATGCGAGCTCTCAATGCAGACAGTAAATGATTCCTTGCTTTTCACAGAATCACAGAACCCGAATCACAGAATCACATCAGGGACTGGAAGGGACCTTGAGAGATCATCTAGTCCAATCCCCCTGCTGGAGCAGGAACACATAGATCAGGTCACACAGGAACGCGTCCAGGCAAGTTTTGAATGCCTCCAGAGGAGGAGACTCCACAACCTCCCTGGGTAGCCAGTTTCAGTGTTCTGTTACCCCCACCCTGAAGAAGTTTTTCCTCATATTTAAGTGGAACCTCCTATGTTCCAGCTTGCACCCATTGCCTCTTGTCTTGTCCTTGGGTGTCACTGAGAAGAGCCTGGCTCCATCCTCCTGGCACTCATCCTTTACATATTCATAAACATAATGAGGTCACCCCTCAGTCTCCTCTTCTCCAAGCTAAAGAGACCCAGCTCCCTCAGCCTTTCCTCGTATGGGAGATGCTCCACTCCCTTAATCATCTTTGTGGTTCTGCGCAGGACTCTCACAAGCAGTTCCCTGTCCTTTCGACTCACAAATGTGAGAAATGAGGTACTGGTGACTCTACCCGAACCAGATACCTTATAACTTATTTTGAATGAACGACTTTCTCTCCTTCCCCTCCTCTTCATGTTAGGATCTTACTGCAGTCCATTTACAATGTTCAGCATAGAGTAAATGTGATTAGCCTCAGAAAAAACGCTGAGGCTGTTCACTGAAAGAGGAATATTCTGCACTTTGGAGAGAGAAAAGAAGCTTGTGTGCAGGACTGGGGTGGAAGATTCAAAGGAGGTTTCAAGACTATTAATAATTTTTTTTTCTTGTTCTTATTCAAAGCTTTTCTTTTCACAGGGGAAATATTCAATTAGGAAACTCCTACGGAGCAGAGGGGGAACCCAGCAGGCGAGGAGTCAAAATCTCTCCAATCAGCACTGATAAAGGGCTGTTATTTTAACAAACAGGATAAAAAAATAAAAAGCATAAAAGGCTTCAGCAGGAGGCGTGAAATGGACGTTGAGCACTCTCCTTCAGCAAGGATGTGTTTGCCATGGTAAGTCACGCATGATCGTTGGAGGCGATGTTCTCTGATTTGTCACTGTTTTTTATCTTATTAGCAGTTACTGTAGTTTGAAATGTGTTAAGCAGAGCAGTACTCTGTGCATGAAATGCTTTCAAGAGCTCGAGTGCAGCATTTTGATTCATTTCACAGGCTTTCTGCATTGAAAGAATTATTAGATGAGATGACAAACTGCTCTCCTGTTTGGGATTTGATGTCTGTTCAACAGGAAGAGCATCCAAACCGGTACAGAAGTTGCATACTCAGTTCAGCACACATTAACTAGTCTTTTGTGGGCTTCATCTTTACTTAAATAGTCAGATGCACCAGGTGCTACAAGGCATTATACCTGACATTTAACTCTCTAACTTCTACCATATTTCAGAGTGTGTAGAGTGGCCAACAGGTTGCCCAAATCTATTTTCTATAGCCTGCTGAAGCCTGGTGGCTGGAGAAGCAAACCGCTGAATCATTACGAGGCCATGCTCAGCAAGGTCATCACTTTGCAGCATCAGCCCAGCAACTGGCAAACCTGGCATTGTCTGCCACAGACGTGCATGACCTAGGAGTTTTTATAAACCAACCTAGAATAACATCGTATAAGCACAAAGAACAAGCCAGCCAGTTTCATGTAGTGAGTTACATCTGAGACACTTGCAGCTATTAACATGCTGAAATAAATTGGATTAGTTTCCCAGCCAGAAGTTTTCAAAAGCTGTCTGGATAATTAAATAAAATTCAGATCCATCTTTATAAAATTTTTCTAGGAATGCTGCATACTTCTAACAGTTGCGACATCACAGTACCTTATAGCTACATTTCTCACTTCATGTGGTCTACCCTGTGATGTCTGATAAACCTGTTCAGCTCTCATTGTTGAGCTTTTTGTCTTTAAAGCAGGATTAAAATACTTGCCACTGTCCTCTGAAGCACACGATGGATGTATACACCTCAGGATGGCGACAATGATGAATTACCTTTGTGAGCTAATTTAGATCTGCAACAGCTTCACATGGACTTTCTATGCCCAGTAACGTCAGAATAATATCACATACAATCAAAGACTGTCCTAATCGCAAAATCAAATTGTTTGGAAAACACTGTTTTTTTTCTGGTCAATGCAAACACCCACATACATTTTAATCCTAGAGAAATAAGTAACATGTTGATACTAGTCTATTTAGCACACTGTGATACAATATTCATTACAAAGTGATCAAAACCAATCATACAGATACAATCTACTAAGACAAAACCACTGAAAAACACTAAGGGATTAGCACCTCTTCTATATATGGACTCTGATGCTGACAAAAGCCAGCTAATTATTGCAGTTATGCCTCAATAATTTATAAAGCCAACCATTTTCCCCACAGATCTATACATCTCTTTTGACTCCTCGAGGGGAAGAGTAAATGTTCCAGAAATTAAGCGCCTAAATTCTCTACAAAGGGGTTCAAATGCATGGTTCTTGCAGTTCACCAGTACTTTGTGATAGATTAACAGAAAATTTACATACCTATTTGAACGAGCATCCTGAATTTTGGGATATGTCTCTCAGCTTAGTGGCAAACAGAGAGTTGCAAAATATTTTTCCCCAATCCACTTTTAGCCTATAAGCAAAAATAATAACAATAACCTATCATGCAAATATGGCCGGAAATTTTCAGAACTATTTAGTGCTTGACGACCTAGATAACAAATTTTAACCTTTCAGAAAGTTCTAGTCCCTTGTCCTTGAAAACTTCCATCATTATTCAGTGGTATCTCCAGTTGTTCATATAAAATGATAAGATGTTTTGGGGGCCATAGTCTGAGGGTTTGTTTACCTTAAAATAAAAATCCATTTCTGTCAGGGGAGTTACAGACATATAAATTTAGCCATAAAGTCTGTTTTTAATTTCTCTTTCCTTCCTGTTTTATATTCTTACTGTATTCTTCCTCCTCCTTCAAAATGAGCTTGTTTGTTGCTTGTTTTCTTAGTCTGGTAATTTTTTACATTTTACAGTGTTTGCTTATACTATGTTTTCTATTGGAGTGGCGGCAAGAACAGTGGAAAAAATAGTCAGCAAGGGCAAATACAAACCCATTGATAGTGCAGGAAATAATGAAAGGAAATCACAGGCTAATTTGAAGGGTAATACAAAGATAAGACAGCCCACAAATTCTCTAGGTATTAATATTGTTCCACAATTGAGTTTTATGCTAATCAGTCATCTTTGCTGTCTTAGAAAGCAGGCAAGAGAGTTCACTGAGAAGTTACCAGTTCCAATCCTTGCCTTAACTTTTAGGAGGATATAGAAATGATTACAATTTTGCTCCAGTAAAATGTGCATGCAGAGGTTTAAGTGAATGCAGTTAGGGACATGAAGTGTTACAAAACCCCAAGAGACAAAGGCATTACGTTTCAACAGTGGTTTTAAGAGAGTTGCTTCCAGGGTCTACCTGGTGCCACATTAGGCTTTTTGTCTCTCATACCCTTTGTGCGCTGTTGGCTGAGAATGGTGAGTGCATAGGATACCCTAAAGAGGCATCAGGGGTGCCAAGAACCAGCATTCACATTTTCTGTGAGCAATTAAGGTCCACTATCAATGGTGTGTTTTGTCCTGGTGCTTTCCCTCCTCCCCATCACTGCAATTCTGGCATGATAAGGAAAGGCCTCTCTGGCTGGTTTACATATCTCGCCCCAGAGGCATCGTTACAGCCTGTTCACCACTGGAAAGGGATTTATTAGCTTTGGATGAAGAGACTTTCTTCAAAGCCAAGGATGAAGTTTTCACTGAGTTTATTGACAAAATCCCACTAGTTTGGGCCAAAATAATCACAGAACATCATTCAAAGACCAGTTTCAAATCTCCATTTTCCAGCTAAAAACTCCCTTAGGAATTGGGCACCTTTTCATTTTCTAATGGAAGCCTCCTCTTTCTTTCCCACAGAGGTAAGAAATAAATTTCCTCTTTCTGTTGTCAAAGCTAAGGAGTTACAAGAAAGAATACCCTTTAATCCTCAATTCTAAGAATATTATATTTGCATTCTAGAAAATAAGAATTAATTGTAAGTCTTTTTTCACTCAAAGTCAAAGAGTACACACATGATTGGTTGCTCAAAGAATTCAAGTGACGAACAATTGTGATGATCACTATGAGGAAGAATATAAACTAATAAAATATGTGTGATGGGTGCCAGAATTGATGGTAGCACAGAAAATACAGACATGAAGCCAGACAGCTTGAAAATTCAAAATTGTTAGCAAATGCAGCAGTACATCCTATTAGTAACAGAAGCTGCTGGGAGAAGGACTTCGGGTTATGGAAAGCACCCTCAGGTGAAATGAACATTTGCAGATCTCCCTTTTTTTAGGTCTGCTACAGCTCTCCTTTGATAATTTATTCTCACCCAGTCTCCAGCACATTGTGCCCAGTCATCCATACAAGCATAAAGCAAACAAAAACCTATAATAAATTAATCAAGCCATTTCTCCTGTCTCCAAGAAAGAAGAAAGGGGAGTAGCTGTTATCTCTATTTCAAACACTTGGGGTGACAGCCACGTAAGTATTTTAAAGTAAGGTGAAGTGCAGCTTCCTTAAGGGAGTGAAACTCTATTGAAATGCATGGGTGCAGTCCAGGACTTTGCACACTAAGCAGAGGTTTATTCAAAGTTTGCTATAAGGAAGTTTGCTTTTGGTGCAGCTAGCACAGGCATGCTTATATATTGTTTCTCTTTTGTTCTGTCACATTTAACTGCCCCTTTTCTACCAAGCAGCATTGGTAGCACTGATGTTCCACCAGTAAAAGAAGGTAAGCTGCTGATCCCTAAGGATGCCGTACCATCCCATATCCTGAAAACCAGCCTAGCAAAACAGGAAATGCAACAGCACAAGCACAAAATAAACTGACTTATCTTTTAGTTGGTATTACACTGCAAAAAAAACCAACCCCAAACAAACCCACATTAGTGAGATGGTTATAAAAGACCCCAAATAGTATTTCCCCCAAACAGTATTGCCCCCAAATACTCAGCTGAGTGAGTTTTTCAGTGCTGCTCTAATGAGAGGACAATTATAGTCAGGGTTATGCATCCACCTGGTTCTCAGGCACGCAAAAGCTGGCTGTTTTATGACTGCAGCCTTCTTAGCCCCTGCAGAGGGAGCAGGAACACCTCATTATCAAAGATGGGAGATTTGCAAGAGAGAATCTTGGATGAGATGTAGCTAATTAGACAAGTCTCTTCTCTCCCTCCATCATCAGAGAGAGAACCCAAGGATTTCTACCGCAGGCAATATCTTCTGAATGAAAGGCACCTAAACATGTATTTTATTATAGTATTTTCTTTAGGAAATTCATCTGAAAGGCGCTGCTGGCAGCCAGTCCTGCCTGTGCAGCAATTGCATAATCAAGGCCAGAAGCCCTAGGGGCCTGACAGTCAGTGACTTTCACAAAATCCTGCTGTTTCAATGCAATTTAGAGAGGATTTTTGCAACTTCTGCTTTGATTACTTTATTAGGGAAAATCCCCCATCATTTTTCCATTGTTAATCATCTTGCTGTTTACTTTTTTGCCACTGAACATGATTTAGAAAGTAGGCATTAATTTTAAATAATTCAATTACTCCTGCTGCTGTGCAGTTTGCCTTAAACTCCTTGTTTCTATGCCCAGAGCTATGCTTAGGGCAAGAGAAAACTTCTAATTAGTTGGACAGTTTTGCTCTTTAATTATAGAAGATCTTTGGCTAGAATGACATTTTCAAGCAACTAGGAGAGCCTTATTAAAGAAAGATAACAAAAAACCCCACAAAAGCCAAAAGCCTGAAATCTTCATGTATTCCTTGTTCTGATATAATGCAACCCTGTATGATCATGTGGAAGCAGGTTTAAAGCCTGGGGGGTGGGATGGCGAACAGATAATGTGGCATATTGGAGAATGTGAGAAGCACAGCTACTGTCAATACTCATTTTTGTAATCTCGGAGCTCAGTGTTTGTCCTAAGAACTGTTCTCGGTTTGGTTTCCTTGCAGGTTTGGCCAAATTCTTAAAAAAATAGAATAATAGAGATCAATAGAAATGGGATGATGACTAACATATTTTACAAGTCAAGCCTGTTACCTTGTTTCTCATGCAAGGGTGCTTGCATTTCCCAGGAAGATTCCCTGCTGATTTACGCTCCCCATCTGGCTAACCAGGTTTTGGGCATCCTTCCCTTCTTCTACATCCCCCTTCTCTTTAATTTAACTCCCAGTCACCTGCCATTGTATATTCTGCTCCACCTGTTTTTGTAGTGCTCTGCTTACTGTGACTTTGGGTCCACCCCAGGTTCTTTGCTCTTCCTTACTGTTCATTTCACAGGACAGCAACGCTGTGCTCTAGAAAGTGGTTTGTCCCTTTATGAACACAGATGTAGCAAGTGCTCCCAATCACATCTTGGCACTTAAAGCATCACAGTCTGCTTCCTACTTCTTAAACCGAAGATAGCACTGGAGAGGGAGTCTCGTCTTGTGAAACAGTGAATTATCTCATTGTCTTCAGAATGAATCAGTTCTACTGGGAATGCTGGGTCTGGACAGCAGCTTGCAGCAGTAACTCCCCACGGGTTAATTGTGTGCTGCTGGGAATGTGGCAGCAGCTCCTGGCTCTCAGGCAGGAGCAGCGTCATGTCACACACACACAGACAGGTGTGATGTGGAAGCTTCCAAGCCACAGCACCTTTGACACCAACTCTGGCAGCACTTTTCATGCCACCCTAAGCACTGATTATTAGAAAAGGAGCAAGGTACATGGAGCACATATTTCTGGAAAGATGATACAAAAATAGCTGGCCGGAAAGAATCATCAAGCTCAGTCTTCACAGAAGCACAAGCATAATCTGTCACAAAATATGTGTTTGCATCTGGAAACAAATATTCCACTTGGTGAATTAAGCAGAATGCAGTTGAATATTGCTAGATTCTATGAGTTTTGAAGAACTGTTAAGTTTGAAGCTTCTCATAACCAAGATGAATAATTCAGTGATTTGGATAAGTATCACTGAAAAGAAACCATTAAAAATATACATTAGGTTCACCCGAAGCATCCTGGCATTCTGGGGTGTATTAGAAGGGGTGTGGTTAGTAGGTTGAGAGAAGTTCTCCTCCCCTTCTACTCTGCCCTGGTGAGGCCCCATCTGGAATATTGTGTCCAGTTCTGGGCTCCTCAGTTCAAGAAGGACAGGGAACTGCTTGAGAGAGTCCAGCGCAGAACCACAAAGATGATTAAGATGTTTCCCATATGAGGAAAGGCTGAGGGAGCTGGGTCCCTTTAGCTTGGAGAAGAGGAGACTAAGGGGTGACCTCATTATGTTTATGAATATGTAAAGGATGAGTGCCAGGAGGATGGAGCCAGGCTCTTCTCAGTGACACCCAAGGACAAGACAAGATGCAGTGGGTGCAAGCTGGAACATAGGAGGTTCCACTTAAATATGAGGAAAAACTTCTTCAGGGGGGGGGTAACAGAACACTGGAACAGGCTGCCCAGGGAGGTTGTGGAGTCTCCTCCTCTGGAGGCATTCAAAACTCGCCTGGATGTGTTCTTGTGTGACCTGACCTATGTGTTCCTGCTCCAGCAGGGGGATTGGACTAGATGATCTCTCAAGGTCCCTTCCAATCCCTGATATTCTGTGATTCTGTGGTTCACCCACTGGATATATTTTGCACAATGAAGCAGGGGTCTTAATTTTAACTCAATAAATTATGTTTGAGTGGTATTAAAAACTCCTTTAGTGTTGAAATATGCAGTATGAAAAATAGTAGAAAGTAAAATCTGGAATGGAAGACAATTGAGAGAGCCAAATTCTCATAGATAATGAGTTTTGTTTTTTTTTTTTCTTTTCTAGATGTAGTGGTCTAAATGAGGGCTTTAAGTGCCCCCACACACAGAACTTGACTTAAAAGATTAACCGAATTTCTGTTTTGGTGATGATGTTAGACCAAGCCACATTGGTCAATTGCTACTATGTCTTGATGGCAAAATTGATGCAAATGAGAAAGTGCAATACATAACTAGCAGTGCTACAAATGTAAAGTGTAAATGATATTCTCTAAGTATGTACACACAGAGAACTGAAGGCTGCATTGCAACATGTAGTCACAACTCCGAAGACACTGTTAAAGTGGCTGCACGGCCCCAGAGTTACTACCTCCAGGAGTTCAATAATTTCTTATGATGTGCCATTTTGTACATGTTCATGAGAATCAGACCTGTAAGTGGGTCGAGAGGCTCACTGCATTCAGTCTAGCTGCCATGAGCTTCGAGCTGCTGCACCCACCGCCAACACCGTCCTGAGAGGCATGTGCCAACCTGCAGGCTCTGGCCAGGATGATGCTACTTAACATCTGCTGCCTAGGAGACGCCTTCATCCCATGCCGCCCTGTGGAGTTTGTCTTACAATCTCATTTTGGCTGATATTTTGTATGCTATAATCTGCATCTCTAAATCAAAGACTGTCACCAGTGCAGAGAGTCTCTGTAACTTTCCTTCCCCAACAGATGTATCCTGTTCTCATATAGAAACTTTTCCACCCAAACCTTGCATACTTATCCTCCTAATCATTTGTTGACTTTGTCATCTATACTCAGGGACTGTGCTGATCCCCAAATACACCACTTTGTGGACATTAAGCATGGCTGGAATTTTGCCCAGCTACATGTCATGAATCCTTTACTGCTGTTTTTGCCACAGCGTATGCTACAAGCTGATTATTTTGAACACAGGCAAGACCAAATGAGTAGAGTATAGGCAGCAGTCTCCAGAGGCTGCCTTCAGAGCTTTCAGCTGAGCGTTAAATTCCAAGACTAAATAATAATTGACTCAAAATAATTCATGTTGTAAAACTGTGCTGCAAATGGTACCATTTCATATCTGCATCAGCATCCTGTAATGGACTGGGCCTTCTTCTCCTATCACAATGATGGATACACCATTCCCAGATCAAAATGTCTACTTTTTCTTCTGGTTTAAAGCTTCATTTTTAATGGAAAAGTTTTTTAAAGTTTCTTTTCCATGAGTGATAAATGAACATGGAAATAATTAAGTTTAACTGGAATCTAGAAGGCTGATCTCATACATAGAACTATAAATGTAGACAGAACAGGTTGTCTTCCTACACTCAACTTAGCTCAGGAACACTGGGTGTTCTTATTTTTTAGATCTTATCTTTTCTTTTATCTTATCTTTTATCTTATCATGTCTTTCTGCAGGCTTTCAATCGAGATTTTGTTGGTTTTGAATATAAGAGATTCTTCTTGGAAGAGGCTAAGAAACAGAATAGGGGTAAAATGAGATGAGGCAATTCCCTTAAGATTCAGATTAAGGAGTCTTGATAGTTATTACTCTCCTCTCTCCTCCTCCTTCTCACCAGGTGGCAAAAAGATAGTAGGAGATGTGTGTAACAGAAGGGAAGGAAGAGGATAGTTTCTTTGCTCTTAGGGCCAAATCAGTACTTGCTGGTACAGCTCCTTAGGGATTACAACCGGATCAACTTCTCTGCTGCTTATTTTAGAGTCAGCTTTTGCCAAAGTGCAGTGCTGTTTTCCTGTGCTTCTCTTATCCATAAAATCCTCACATTTCTCTTGCTCGGAGAGCTGCTTTTGGAAAATCATGACTCAGCCACAATGCTTTAGAAAATTAAAAACTTAAAATTAAGACCTTTTGACTAAAGATATTGCAGCTAGTTAGCACATTTTAAAACATTCAGGCAAAAATTACCTCAGACTTGGAAAAAGAATCACAGAGGCTTGAAAGGGTGGCAGGAGACTATTCAGTCCAGCCTCCCGCTCAAAGCACACCCTGTTACAGCAGGTTGCTCAAAGCTGCCCATGGCAGGGCAGTTGGAACTAGATGGTCTTTATTGTCCCTTCCAACTCTAACCATTCTATGATTCTATGTCCAGCTGGGTTTGAGGATGGAGATTCCACGGTCTCTCTCTGAGCAACCTGTGCCAATCCTTGACAACCTTCATGGTAAGTATGTTTTTCCTCCTTATTTTGAGTCAAAATTTCCTGTGCTCCAGCTGGTGCTCATTTCCTCCTTTCCCCATGCATCTCTGAGAAGAGTCTGGCTTCATCTTCCCTACACCCTACCATCAGGTATTTACAGACAGCAATGAAGTCTCCCTGAGGCCTTCTCTCCTGCAGGCTGAACAAACACAGCCCCCTCGGTGTCCCCTTTTATACCCTGTGCTTCAGTCCCCTCCTCATTCCTGGGGGCCTTCCACTGGTCTTGCTTCAGGTACTTACCAGGAAACCCAGAATGGATGTAGTCAACCAGGCACAATCTCAGAAATTCCAAATAGAGGAGGAATTACCACCCTACCACTCTTCTTGATCTGTTTGTCAAGACTGATTACATGTGTGGTAACATAGCCCAGTAGTTTTCTTCGCTGTGCTGCTGAGTCAGGCTCACTTTGTTTTGCACCAGGACCTAATGGTCATGTTCTGTAAAGCGGCTTCCTATCTATTCAGTCCTCAACCTCTGCTACTGCATGGGGTCATTCCTCATAAAAGGCAGGGCTTCAAACTTTCATGTATTAAATTGAAATCTGGGTGACAGCTTATTGTGAATTCATTTTTCAAGCTTATGGAGGATCCTTTATATAGCAGTCCCACTTTCTCCCCCCTGCTGCCCCATTTTAGTGTCATTTACAGACTTGCAAAATTATGCTTGTCAATAACAAAGGCATTAAATGTTGTTGGCCCCAGGATTTATCCTGAGGGATGCCACTCAGAACAGGGCATCAGTTGAATTTTGTGACCCTTTGAGCCTGATGATTTAGGCAATTTTTCCATCTACCTTATTGTCTACTTATCCTGACAAAAAATTCATCATTTTGGTGATTGCAACACTATAGAAGACCACAGCCTTTCTAAAGTTGAGGTATACAATACACAGTGTTACTCTTATTGTCATTTATCTCACAATGGAAGACTGGTTCAGGGTAGCCAGGTGATTTGCCCTCACTGAATTCACACTAGCAGTCCACAACAACCTGTTCTTCATGTAGCTAATGTTCTTCATGTCCCCTACATGTTCAGGCAATATTTCTATATTGCTCCTGGGCAGCCTGCCTTTGTTTCCATCTTCTTTGTACATCTGTTTTGCATAGGAGTTCAGCAAGGAGTTGCCTATTTTAAATACAATAGCTTCTTGTGGAGAAAGGATGAATTAACCCTATCCAAAAGAGATTAAATTAGTTTCATAAAGCATGACAGAAACACTCATACATTTCTCACTGAGTTAAAGGTACTACAGTTCCATTTATAGGATGGAAGAGAAGTCAGTGCTTCTTGAACAATTGGAAGAGTAAGTAGTCTGTGAGACTTGAATTTCAACTCTTGGCATAGATGTCTTGTTGCAGAAAGACTGTACACTAATTTTGGTTATTGTATGAGCTTACGTATCATATCTAGCCTGGATTCACATTATTGAGCTACTTTTAAGGAGTATGGCTTCCTTTAAAATATTCTTTCAAATTTCTCTGCTTTGCTTTAGGCTCCCTAAACCAGCCTCACTTGATCAGTGTGTCAAAGATCTGCTAATGACCTTCATGTACCTTACAGAGCCCCAGAAGAAGAAGGCATGGTGGTGGTGCACTGGAAACCACACAGTGAGGAAGCACAGGGCAACAGAAGGAAGAGTGAGTCTCCTGCTTAAAACATTAGAAACAATGGGTTGCACTCTGGAGTTCAAGACTAGTGCTATAACATTGAACTTAAACTTCAGAATCATTATGAGCCCCTACCAGACCAATAATCAGACCAGGATCAAACACTCATACACAGTCCTGGGAAAAAGAATGCTCAAAAATGGGAGCCACTGCTATAGCAGTGGATTGCAGATATCTGAATGAAAGGGATGCTGAAGGATTTTTTTTAAAAGTCCCAAAAGCAGACTGTGAGAGATTGAGTCCAAGATCTATATGCTTATTAAGAAAATTCATGTAGGCTCTGGAATTATTCATGTGAGAGAGTTGAGCAGACCACAGAACACCAAAAAAAGAGCACTTTGTTGGCAGTGTAAGTTGTGCCCAAAACGCAGAAGGAGATTTGGCATCTATTTGACTGCATTGCAGCTTTAAAATTATTTATAATAAAAGAGTTTTCCATTAGAAGCTAATGACCTTGGACTGTGAAACGTGCGCAGGAAAGAAAGGCAAAATGAAAGGTGGAAAAGAACAACTCGCGTCATAGAGATTTTACGTAGTTTTGTTCCTTGTTGGCAGTCATGAAGGGCATGAACTGCAAGTCAAAGTGAGTCACAAGAACGCCAAGCAGACAGTGTACAGAGATAGCACTTACAGAAACGTCACTCATTTTTACAGAATAAGAGAAAGTCTCATGAGCTCTTGAAGGACCTATGAGTTCACAGAGGCTAATGAGATTAAATCAATGTTCCCATTCAGATCCTCTTTTGATTTCCTTTTAGTTACTAGGACTGGTCTCTTTATTGCTTTCTCAGTCCTCTGTGGTTCTGTAAAGGCCATGGAAGGTCAGTCTCACTTTGTATGATATAAACCTATAAACACGGTCAAATGCAGAGAACTGCAATGTATTTACTTCATTATTCCATGAAATACTGATGGGGTTGACTTCTATTTCACCTCAAACATTTTAGCAGTGCTCATGTAAAACACAAAATCATTCAATCATATCCAGAGAGACTTAAGAAAGATCATGACTTGCAGTAAGGAGTTAATCAGCTGTAATAATAACTATAGGGTCAGAATTACATGGATCAATTTAAGACTTCACATTTACCACTAATGAGAAGTAAAATTACATATTGAAACATTCATCTGTTCATTTCATTTATTAAGGAGCCAGTGGTCCTGAGGTGCTTCTGACTCACTGTTAAATTTCAGCCATTAACATGATTACTTTACATATGTAAATGGGTAGCCCTGTGATACAGTGTTGCCAGTACTTTATAGTGCCTTTGCAAGACCTCATGACTGAGGTTTGTCAGGTCTACCTTTCTGTGTAGTTGGAAGTTTTCTTAACCTGCATGCAGCTTTGTTCTATTTGCTGTAGCCCTGACAATAATTCTCTCCATTGACCAGGTGTCTGTGGCTAATTTGTTTTACTTTTGGTTTCCTTTTTGTGTTACAGCCATAGTTTTATAGAGATGGTAGTAACAAGCAGTTACTCTATGCAGAATCTGATATTTATGACTGCAGTGAAATTCCTTTGCTTATTTCACATCCTTTCCAGGTGATTGCTTCGTAATGCATGCATCCTTGGGATATTTTGTTAGCAGCAACATCTGCTATCAAGGCATTTAAAAATCCTTATTTTTCTGAAAATGAAATTTCTATCACAAATGTTTTGAGGAGAATGGGATTTTTTTTTAGTTGTTGAAATAAGCAAATTTTAATTATAATCATATATCATGGATATAATCCTGAAACAACAGACCCTATTCAGAATCCTGGATGTTCGTGTGGAGGCTCTATTAAATTCCTTAGTCCTGAGAACATTTACATAAGAGCATAGTTTTCTATTACATTGATATAGATCATGTTCACAGGCTGGAATTAAGTGGATAGTTCTTTCTTATGCTTGCACCACTCCCATTTATACAGAGCAATTTGATAACTGTATTCACAAAGAGAAAACAAACGTTATATGTAATCAGTATGGGCCCAAAACACAGTTCCGCTATGGGCATTTCAATCTATTTCCTGATCAGTAGTCTTTTAAATGAAGGGGGTCTGTGGAAACGCTCTTGTCTCAATAGCATCATCAATGAAACACCAATTACCGCCCTGTAATTGCTACACTTCTAAAGGTTCAGTTCATGTGGTCGATGCAAGAACTCAGTCTCTCCAGCTTCATTCATGCTCTAA
>VZTM01010900.1:92728-103672 GCA_013400555.1 Jacana jacana | reverse complement strand
GGGGGCGTGTGTGGGGGGGGGTGGGGTGAGGGAAGGGGGCGTGGCCTCCGCGCGTCACGTGACGCCACGCCACGCGCCCGGCGGCCACGTGATGGGCCTTCCCCGCCCTCCCGCCGACGGCTTTTTGGCGGTAAATGGCGGCGCCCCTCACTGGGCGGTGGGTTCGGCTTTCCTTGAGGCTGCCCTCAAAGGGCTGCCGCGGTAGGGTGGTCCTCGCTACTCTCTCTGGGGCTCTGAAGGTGGTAGCAGCTCTGTGTGTGGCAGAGCCATGGCCTCCTTACTGACCGTCGTGGTGTGGAGTGGGGCTTTGGCCTTCTTCAGGAGCTGGAACTGGTTCTGTCTGCCCTGCTTTCACCCGGGGGTGCCCGGTGCCACCGACCCCTGCAGGGGCTATGGAATCATGGAGTTGTCAGAGTTGGGAGGGACCTCTGGAGATCACCCAGTCTATCTCCCCTGCCAAAGCAGGATTGCCCAGAGCACGTTACTCAAGACCGTGTCCAGGTTGATTTTGAAGGTCTCCAGAGAAGGGGATACCACACCCTCCCTCACCGTCAGTAGGCTCCGTCACCGTCAGTATCGGCTGTGGTCAGTGCTGCTGGAGTTTTGTTGGATGTTCCCTCCTCTTTCCTCCTCTGCAGGAAGCAGCTGGGTGAGTTGGCTCAAGGTTACCCCTGAGTTAGCATCATCTTCATGCCTACATCAACCGGTTTTTATTCTAGTGGAAAGGGAGAAGTATTGTTCTGGTCCTCAGGTGAAGCAATTGAGATGTAGTGGGCTCCCCTGCCCATGCAGCCCTGGTGCTGGACTGAACTTTCTGTTGTGCACCGGTGGTGCCCTCAGCTCTGGTGGTGGGCATTAACCTCCTCTGCTCCTGCCCAAGGAGCTGTGGAGACTCTCTCACCTGTCACAAGTATTGGAGATTGGCCTGAGGCATTGAATCTGGTGAGGAGGAAAAGGTGGACCTGATGGGCACTGAATTGGTGTGGATGCATCTTTTGCAGCCTTCCAGGCTGTGGCAGTGGGCACAGGTTGATGGCTCTGCGCTCTTTCTGATGTTGATGTTCATCGAGGAAATGAGGAAGAAGTCATTAATGCAGCAAGAGCAGTGTCCCTCAATACTGTTTTGGGTTTTTTTGGCTGGAAGAGACTGTAGCTGCAGGCTCTTCAGGGTGTCTGCCTTGCTCGGACCCAGGTTTAGTGTGATACCCTACATATGCTAGCTGAGCTTGTTTGACCGGTGGACTGATTTGATGATTATTTTCTCTTTCTATATCACAAAGGAAAAGTGGCACTACATAATTCTTGACTGTTGTAAGCTGAGGTGTATGATGGAAGGAACGCTAAATTGGAGCTGGAAAGATGTTTTTCCGAGCTTGCAGAAATGTTAGTCTGCAACTGTAGACATGCACAGTGATGTTATTGCATAGGCGACGTTTTGGAGGTAGACCTGGGGATCTGGTCCAAAAATGACCACATTTTGGGTCATAGCTGTAAACTCAAAGTGCTATGTTTCATATTTCCCATCAAGTAACCAAGTAAACATCTTGTTTGCCACTGTAAGCCTGAAACCTTTTAAGTTCCTGATTTTTTTACTGTAGATAAAACCCACTCTGTTCCAAGTAGAAGAAAGCTTCCAGCTTTCCCATTTACGGATTAATGTAGTACTGGAAAAATCTGACTGGTTTGCCTGTATTCCTCATTACCAAATTGCTTACAAGACCGGTACTAATGAGTGATGTAAATACTAGAAACAACTGTACAAAGAAAGACCTATTTATTCTTTCTCAATCCCTTAGTTTACCTATAGGAGCTGAAATAGCTTCTCCTCTGGGTAACTCTTTCAGTCCTATATTGTGCTATTTGTAATTCACTTAAGGGTAAACCACAATAGCCAAACTCATATTCATAGTCTGAGCTTGTTTTGGTGTATTCACATTTCCTCCTTGCCCAGAGGGTTTTCTGAGTTGAGCCCAGGCCAGGAAGGAAGGAGAAAGGTGGAGTGTGAGTTTCTTGCTTGTGCAAAAAGGTTAGCACTTGGGGATGGTAAAATAAGGGTTTGTTGTGTTGTTCTCACCAAGATCAAGCAGAAAGAAGCCTGTCCTTCAGCTGTCACACCCTGAAGAGGACTTGCACTAGACCTCCAGGGCCCTTGTGCAAGGGAGGACTCCTGTCTTTAATCATGGTTCACAGGCAGCTAATTGCCAAGCTTACACCTAAGAGACCAAGGAAGGTGTTAGTAAGTAAAAAGAACAACCACATAAAGCGTTGAGTAAGGGAGGAGTTATTCTTTCTGGTCTGACCACAGTGAGAGGATGATGACAGCTACTGAGGCAAGCACTGTGGTGGCCTGAGGACAAGGAAAAAAAAATGCTGGGCATGACCACAAAGCTGTGATAATCATCTTCTCTTTGAATTCTGATGGAAACTACACTGTGGTAGACAGCTCATGGAAGAGGAGAACTGCTGCCTGACAGGGAGAGGAAAGAAAGAGATTGTGCAGAGAAGGCAGTCTTTTCCAATGCTTGAGTTCTCCATGAACTCGTGGGATAGACTCTGGGATGGTGAAAAAATGTGAATATAAGAGAGGGGAGGCTGACTGTTGGAGGGGAAATATAGTCATGGAAGGCATTTGCTGTACTAGAAAATACAGAGAAGAAAGAAGCAGATGGATGAGGAAAATGTGTGTATGAGGAAGGACACTGGATCCCATGAAGGGGGAAAAACAAATCAACCAACCCACCCAGAACAGTCTGAGGAATAAAAAGCGTGGGGAGACTGTGAGACAGGACAGAAAAAGAATGGGCAACTGGAAGGGGAAGGACCTGAATTTTACACCAGTATAAAGATGGGATTTCTTGTTAAAAGGAATTGACAGCCATATTACTAGGGTGTGCTAGAAATAAAGATTTAAGATAAGGGCTTGTGGCAGCAAAGACTCCTCATCATCAAAAATTCCTTTGGGATACAGATATGCTCTTCCCTGCTCTCTGACTCCTGTCACTTCCCTGACTGACTCAGTATTTCCACAATGTGGTGTTTTCCTGGCTCCACACTTCGATTCTCAGGTCTCAAATAAACCTGCCATTAAGAGGAGGCATATCCTATGGCTCTTCAGATACTCTGGTTGTGTGTTTTGTGATGCTGGGTCCGGCTAGAAATGCATAACAGAAAAAAGGAGTCTTCATCGAAGATCCCCTCCATGAGGGTTATTTGCTTATCAGTTGTTTGAAATAGCCTTAAAGGAAACAAGTTATGGGATGTCCCACTGCTGGTTTCAAGATGCTGGAAGAAGGAAATGAAGCGAAGAGCGAGAGGAGTGCCAGAGGTTTGGATGGCAGACAATGAAGGGAAGGGGATGGTATAATGGTGAGAGTGTTGCTTAGACTGATACCCTCCCTGACTGTGTTTAAGAGTAGATTGGATGTGGTGTTGAGGGATCTGGTGTAGGGGAGAACTTGTAGAGTAGGGCTGATGGTTGGACTTGATGATCCCAAGGGTCTCTTCCAACCTGAATGATTCTATGATTCTATGATAGTTGGGTGGTGGGCTCTTAACCCTTCCAGGGAGAATGTCGTGGTAGCAAGAAACCACTGTGATGTTTGTGTGTCATCACAGCCCTGGTGACTGGACTAGATCTTTTGGGAATAACAGAAGATAAGACAGAATAGAAATTAAGACAGAACCACACAGATATTAAAACCTTCATGGTGTTTGGGAGGCAGAGGGGATTGATGGAGGATTAGAATTTGCAGTGGGATAGATATTAAAGAAATGAACAATGACAGGAAAGATAAGACAGAACTTTGTTAGAGTTAATGTTGAGGCAAAGAGCTTCTGTTAGCATGAAGATGTGCTAGAGATGTTTGGGTTCTGGGGGGAAATGGTGCTTTTTCCTAATAATCTCATTAAAACTACTTGGAGGAAAGCAGGTTGATAACCAAGGCTTTTCATTTCAAAGGTCAATTTTTGAGAAATTAAGGGAATGAGTTAGTGATGACAACTGCATCAAGGTGGCTGAGGACTTGCATGTGGAGAAGGCTTGGCATCTGTCAAGTCTCTCTGCAAAAAAAGGATCTGGAATGTGTATCTCAAACGAGAGGGACAGTCCAGCTGGATAAATAGCCACTTCAAAAGGGTTATTGGGAACAATCAGAAGGCTGAAAGGAATGAAACAAAAGGATGGCTTGAAAAATACTTAGAAGGGTAAGAATAATGTGAGAATTGTCAGAAGATCAGCTGAGTTTCCTTACAAAGCAAATTAGAGCAGGGCTAATGAGAAAGGAGATACGAAAATGAGTGTTTCCACATTTGAGATGAAAGCAAAAAAAACCCCTACCTTGTACCCATCTGAAACATCAGAAGATCTTTATTCAACCAGAAATTTCCGTTAATGTTGCAGGTACAAATATATGATCTGTAATAATGAAATGTGCTGACGACACAAAGTGGGGAGACACTTTCAGTATGAGGAGGATCAAGACTGGATGACCTTGAGAACCTGAATGATAGACTGGATTATTTTTAATAGCTCAACACGCAAGGTGACCGATGGCAGTACTTTTTGCTGGGGGGACACCTCGTTAGTTGGAAGTGACAGCAAGTAGGAAGCGCTCACGGTGTTAGTTGATGATGGCCAACTCGGATGTTGACTCNTGAACAAGAGGGTAAGACCCAGCTGCTGCCTTTTCCAAAGGAGAAGAGGTGAGGAGAGCCAAGAACCAGAAAGGTAGGGTTAGGCTGGACATGAGGAAATAGTTTTTCCCAGAGAGAGTGGTCAGTCAGTGGAATCAGCTGCCCAGGGAGGTGGTGGAGTCCCCATCCCTGACTGTGTTTCAGAGTAGATTAGATGTGGTGTTGAGGGATCTGGTGTAGGGGAGAACTTGTAGAGTAGGGCTGATGGTTGGACTCGATGATCCCAAGGGTCTCTTCCAACCTAAATGATTCTATGATTCTATGTGATCCAGCCACATAAAAATAAAAAATAGTAAAAAATATTTACTAAAATGGCATGACATGCCAGGTCAGCTGTTTCCATTGGATTCTGCAGGTAAAAACGTTGTTCTCATCTCGTCTGACGGAACACTATCAGAGGCTGCCCAGGGATGTTGTGGGGGTCTCCTTCTTTGGAAAGATTCCAAACTCACCTGGAGGCATTCCTGTGTGACCTGCTCTGGGTGTTCCTGTTCCAGCAGGGGGACTGGACTGGGTGATCTTTCAAGGTCCCTTCCAGTCCCTGATAGTCTGTGACTCTGTGTGAATCTGGTCACTATTATTCAGAAGAGGAGAGCACGCTGCAGGAGGTACAGAGAAGGATTTAAAGGGTGATCAGTGAAACGGAAGCTCCTCAGAGAGGACAATAAAAACAGTTCATTTTGGCTTTCTGGAAAAAAAAAAAGGCAAGAAGAAGTATAGTTTGAGTCTGGAAACACTAGAAGAGGGATTTCAAGCTAAAGGACCATACTGTGTGAAGAAGAACTGGCATTAGCTGGTCACTGTGTGTGTCGAAACGGACATACTGATCATGTTGGACAATAAATAGGGCTATTTCTAAGGCACTTGGGTGTTGCTCCACAACATTATAAAGGAGACTTCGTGGAAACAGTGAAATGCTAGGTTTTGTACAAGGGGATCCCGTCATGAAAATTGATTACAGATGAAATAACTCCACAAGGGGGTAGAAAATTAGTCTCACGGAGTCACGTCTTTCTTAGCGATACCGCTGGTTTGCGTGAAGTCTGGGGCTGTTTTCACCTGTGCTCGGTAGCACTGACATAGCTCTGCATGCTCCTCAGTAGCCAAGGTGGTCTAAGTGCCTGTCAGCAGAGAAGGAGAAAGCCAGCTGTGCAGAACGTGGTCTGTTGGTCGTCCTCTGTGTGAGCAAATGAATGCCGGGGGAGGACAGCACGTTGGAAAATACAGCCCGGGTCACGGCTCGAGCTGTGTTCTCAGAAGGGAATCTTCTTACAAAATAGTTTCAGAGCAACCTTAAAAGCAAGGGAGTGGTTGTGTTCTCCTTGTAGGTAATTTAATACAAACCACAATAGGATTGCTGGTAATTAATGGTACCTTTCTACCTCTCCGCTTGTCGTTTCTGTTTATCATTTTCCTTAGTTGACTTCCCAGTGCATGCTGTCTGAATCCTCAGTAGCTTAATTCTCACTGAGAGAATCCAGCAGTCTTCTAGCTGTACTTGAAAAAATTATTACAAGAAAGCAAAGGGTGTTCTGGAGATGGATGGATTTTCACATCATTGCCTTCCTTTCATCATTCCTTTCCCTATTTGACAAGGTAGGCATTTAAATTAGGAAGGTCCCACAGACACCCCCCCCCCTTTTTTTGTTTTGTTTTGTAATTAATTATGTGTCTAAGAACTGGATCTTTTTCATGAGCACAGAAAAAAAGTGATCAGGCACCAGGATGGGGCAGTTCTTGTGAACAATCCTGGGAGGGTGAGGAGTTTATTTAGAAATAACAACTGTGAATATCCTGCTAAAGGGTAGAGGAAGAATTTGCTGGTAGATGTGAGGTCAGTTGTTTGGGTTTGTTTTGTGTTTTTTTTTTCACATTTATCTGCATTCTGCATTCCTGACTCTTTGTGATTTCGCTGTTTTATAATCAGTTTATTATTTAGCAGTGGCACACGGCTCTTTGCTGCAATGAAGCATAAAACACTTCTCAAGAGTATGTTTTACAGTAACGTATTTCTTTAAAAAAAAAAAAAAGAATATTTAATGTAATTTTTCAGCTAATTAACACTGAAAGCCTTTGGTGTAATACAGACCCCATTGTCAAGAGAAGGAAAAAAAGGGTAGAGCCTGCAAAGGGCAGGAGGAGGAGGCGGCAGAGGGATGGATTTTAGGCATGGGTAGTATAAATGCTCTGTAATCCCGTACCATTCTCTGGCTGATGATGAACTACATGTGCTGCCTTTTACAGCAATATTGATTGCAATCAGATGATAGAATCATTGCACGGAGAAAGAAGCCACTGCAGTGAAAATGAAAAGATGGAAATGTAGTGAATTCTCGCCTCAGAAATGATTTATTGGAATAAAATGAAAACCCCCTTTCTTATAGCTGAGAGTTTGTCATGGGGCTAGAAAAAATATCGCCATTTAAGAATAAAATTCATTTCACATTATGTATTTATCTTCAACAGCCATCCCACACTTTTCATCAGCGTTCCCTATGCTGCAAATTTCCCTCGCTCGCAGCTTTAGCTTTACTTACAATTAATCCACTGGTATTATAGTGATGGAGATTCTTGCTGGAATGCATTAACTTCCTCTGTTAAATCCCCCCTGAGGCAAACCACTTGAAAAATATTTCCTTTGTCTGGGACACACAGTTTAGTAGCTCTGCTCTGACAGTGAGATAGCAGTTCTCTTTTTTTTTTGCCTCCTTTCACCCCTCCCCATCCCCCTGTGATTTATGCATACTGTTCAAACACAAAAGCTGCATTAGATTATGCTGCATTAAAAGATCTGAGACGTGCCTTCCTGACGCAGCGTTGTGTCAGGGAAAAATGTAGGTCTGATCCTGTTGCCGTTCCAGCCTGTGCTTATGGAAACCTGGGATTGTCGCGATGCGGAGCTGCGGGGACGTGGAGTTATTAGGAGTTGAGTAACTTTTTGGCTTCCAGAGAGCAAACAGCCCTTTCGCGCTCACTGATGCCTTTTAGCATTCTCATTGAATCACACGGAGTTGCTGCGTGCTCCTTCAGAAGAGTTAGGATCAGGACTTCTGGAGGGAGGATTTCACCAGCCTCTGAAGGAGCCTGTTTCAACGTGTCACAGTCCTAACTGTTTGAATGGATTCATAATACCCGGCTTAAACCTCTCTTGAGAATTCATCTCCTCATTGTCCTTCCTCTAGTTGTCAGGGTGGAACAATGGCCACCAACTCTTTCACAGCCGCTCTCTACGGTTTTGGAGGGCTGCTATCGTGTTCCACCTTGATCTCTTCATTTCTCAAGGCACCATTGTGTTTCTAAGCCCTGTCAGCTCCATTCCTTCAGCTTTCTTCCCAGCTAACGTTTCCTAAACTCTTCTTGCTGTCGGATATCCCTCCCGGTGGATTGCCATTATCTTTCCTGGAGTGCAGTGACCAGTGCCAAACCCAGTACTACGCTTGCTGGGACTTTGCCAGAGCTGGGTGAAGTGGAATAATTACTCTTTGTGTCATCTCTTACACTGTTGACTCTTTAGTTTGTGACCTCCCACATTGTTTTCTGCTTACGCAGACGCTTCCTAGTCTATGTTTAGCTTTTGTCTCTCATTAGGTTTCTCTTTCCAGAGCATTTGTATTTTGGTGGATTTTTAAGCTGCTGCTTCAGTTTTTGGGGCTTGTTTTTAGTGCTATTTCCATCCTTCAAAGCACTTCACCACTTTCCTCAACTTGATGGCACCACCCATGGGCTGTTAAAGTGTATGGGGAATTAGACTGGACCCCGGACAAAGTCCTGTGGCTCTCCTCCAGAGAGACCTTCCCAAATTTGACAGCAAACCATCGATTACTGGACAATTGTTTCAAATGTTGTGTACCTCCTGGCTTGCTAATTATCTCTGGGACATGTTGTCATGGCTTACTGAGGAAAATGCTGTGTGGGACAGTGTCAAAAGCTCGTCATTGTCAAGATGCATCATATCTGCTATTTGCACTTATTTGCCAGAGCCATTATCCTGTCAGAGAAGGAGATTAACGTCAATTGATACGATTCTTTTCATGACAAACCCATTTCAACTGTTTTTTAATAATTATCATAATCTTCCAGGTATTTACAAATTCTCTCTTTGATAATTTGTTCGGTTTCAAGGGATAAAAGTGAGGTTGATGGGTATAAAATGCTTCAAATCCTCTATCCTCTCTTTTAAAAATTGCATTTACGCTTTTCTAGGGTTTTGAGCCTTCCCTGCTTGCCATTACTTCTTGAAAATGCTCGTCAATGATTCAGACATTACTAGTTCTCAGGTGAGTTTTGTCACAGCCCACTGTCCACTGACCTTTTTTTAATTTTGGTTAGTTCTATGTTGTTTTTCTCATGTCTCCTAAGTGTCATGGGATCAATGGTTGGGCTCTCTCAGCTTGTACTTGACAACCCTGATCCCATTCTGCGGTGGGTGTGTGCTTAGTGTCCAAAAAAACATGGTTGCAATCAGCAAAGCATGTGTGCTTTTGTACACCCCTGCTCAGCCAAGGTGTAAGTACGTGATTTAAATGCTTCTCAAGTCACTGGGAGTTGCTAAATTACTGGGAGTTGCTAAATTAATAAGTTAATGAGACTTCACGCCGCTGTCTGCTCTGCAAACATTCACCGGCTGCTCGATCGGGGACATGGTGTCATCCCCGGCCCTAAACTGTATTTGAGCATCAACTTTGTGTTGAAAATTCTCTCTCCTTCTGCCTACTGGGGTAGGAGAGAGTGTGTTGGTGGGGAGGGAGAGCAGAGGTGAGTGTAGTCCCTCCTGGGTGTGAGCGGGTTGTGTGCTGAGGTGTAAAACCAGGGGGTGTGCCAGCATCATNCAGAAATAGTGGTCAGACCCTGGAATGGGCTGCCCAGGGAGGTGGTGGAGTCCCCATCCCTGACTGTGTTTCAGAGCCATTTGGTTGGGTTGTTGGGGGATCTGGTGTAGGGGAGAACTTTGTAGAGTAGGGCTGTGATGGTTGGACTCTATGATCTCAAGAGTCTTTTCCAACCTGAATGATTCTATGATCACCTCAAGCATCCAATCTTTGGCCTGGGGCGGGTTGGTGGGATAAACTCCATGCCAAGCAGTGAAACACATCCAGAGGCACCTAATGTGTGCTGGTCCTGGGTTATGGGAGCAATATGGTTGCACTGGTACCTCTCTGTGACTGGTTGCAAGGTTTCCTTTGCAGCTGAGCTGAGTAATTCAGACGTGGCATCACGCTGCTGCATCTCTGCTTCTTTTGGGACCGAGCTGGTGTGTTGACATGGGGCCATGCTGCAATTTTGGATGTCCTAGCAGTCTTCAGTGCCTGCAGAACACCTCTAGATCCTGCATTGATAACCTCCTTGGCCTTTATTAACCTGCTTTCCCAACCTTAGTATCTGTAGTGATGCTCTGAAGGAAGCTGTAGTGATCGAAATCTGGAATAGCTAGAGTAGTCGGGCAGGCTGCTAAAAAGTGATGGTTTGGTCGTTTGGGGCTTGCTGTCAGCTTTATCTGGCCAAATGAAAGAATCTGCAATGCAGCTGTAGGTGCCTTCACCTGAGCATGTTGTCTAGGTTCTCCTTGCAGCCATGGAGAGCGGTCACTTTACCTTGTCCTGAGATAGGTGTCAGGAATAGGTTCAAAAATGCCTTTTTGTCTTTTGATTCTGAGGGAATCTTGACGGTCAGCTCAGGTGTCTCTATGGCATTGCAGTCACCTGTATTCAGTGAGACAATTCTCAGGCTTATTCAAGTAAATTTTGCAAAAGAATCATAGAATCATTTAGGTTGGAAGACACCCTTGGGATCATCAAGTCCAACCATCAGCCCTGCTCTACAAGTTCTCCCCTACACCAGATCTCTCAACACCACATCTAATCTACTCTGAAACACAGTCAGGGATGGGGACTCCACCACCTCCCTGGGCAGCCCATTCCACTGACTGACCACTCTCTCTGTGAAAAACCTTTTCCTACTGTCCAGCCTAACCCTACCCTGCTGCAGCTTGCAGCCATTCCCTCTTGTCCTGTCGCTCATTGCCCGTGAGAAGAGACCAGCACCAGCCTCTCTACAATGCCCTTTCAAGCAGTTGTAGAGAGGGATGAAGTCTCCCCTCAGCCTCCTCTTCCTCAAACTAAACACTCCCAGCTCCCTCAATCGATCCTCATAAGCCTTATTCTCCAGGCTTCTCACCAGTTTCGTGTCCCTCCTGCACTCGCTCCAGCACCTCGATATCTCTCTTGTGTTGAGGTGCCCAGAACTGGACACAAT
>VZTM01010900.1:76197-92499 GCA_013400555.1 Jacana jacana | reverse complement strand
TCCAGGCCATGAGCAGCCAGTTTTTCCATGAGAATGTGGTGGGGGGCAGTGTCAAATGCTTTGCTAAGATAAAAGCTGTGTGGCCCAGCCCTTTGGGGATACCTACCACATTCGGTAAATAATAAAAGTATTGCCTCACATCCGTGCCTGCACTTTTTTTTCTGTTCTCATTTCTCTTCCCTGCTCTTTCATCTGCCTTCAATTTTATTTCGTTAGACTTTAATTTGCCAGACTGATGAATCACTTTCTCCGTGGTTAGTGCTTGCTCATTCCTCGTTTGTGGATGGCACTGATTGCCACTTTATGTAGGATTTGGTGGACTGGGAGGGGGAAGCGTGTGCATAGGATTTAAACTGCTTCTTGCAAACATTTTCTAGGCCACCACCCTGCTGCCTTGGGATCCAGCAGTGGTTTGCAGACTGCAGGATGAGTAACTCTAACGTAAATGGGAGGCAGGCACAGAGGACTCTCTTGTAGACCCCAGGAAACTGAAGCCGTCCTTCGCTGTGTTCCCTGTCCCGCGGTTCTGTAAGTCGTGCTCTGAGGACACCTTTGTGAGTCCCAATTCATGATTTGCTTCATACAGCTTTTTAAAGCACGCTGCTACAGGTATTGGGGCTGAAAACCTCCCCAGGGATGTTGCTTCCTCTGTTTTCACCGCACAGTGAAGTAACATTGGTGGAAGAGCTAAAGCAGGCGAGCCAGGAAACTGTTAAAACACCCAAGAGATTGGCACTGAGCTTTCCTTTTCCCTGTCAGAGCGAGCTGGTTTTGCACAAGCGACCCTTTAAACTGATAAATCAATGGCAAACTGGTGGCTTCGTTTGTGGTGATGAATCAGTTGCATTGCCCTGCTCTGCAGCATATCAAACAGCAGCAGATCTGCTTTCGCTGGCCGGTGTGCTCTGCCTGCTTTCAGTGCTGCAGTGAAGCTCTGCTGAAAATAAAAAATGCATGCTTAAGCTTGATAAGGCATATCAAATACTTACACTTGTTACCTAGTGATGCTTGGTACTGTTTGATACTGGCCATTAGAAGCATTAAAGTTGTGCTGTCTCTGAATTTCCTACCCAGCATTTAGATCCGGCGTTTGAAATGCTTAAAAATTACAAAAAAAAATCTCTGATGGGTTTTTCCAGGGAAAAATGTAGTCACTTAGTGAATGGTGGCACTGAGGTGGTTTTGTTGGCTTGCTAGCCAAAAGCTCAGGCTGCCTTCTTGGAGCAGTGTGTAATGCACTCCTGAAAAAAGACACCAACACCCTGAAGTCGGAGCCGAGGGTTTGCTTGCAGGCTCTTGTGTGGCACTTAGCAGCATAGTTTTTTCACTAGTCTCTAAGCACCTGCCTGTACCCAAGACTCTAAAATCACACAATTGTAGGGGTTGGAAAGGGACCTTTGGAGATCACCCAGTCCTGCCCCCGGTGAAAAGCTGAAGGAACCTCAAGTTATATTTCTGTGAAATCAAAACAAGTACTGTTTAATGGGTTTAGTGTTAGGCTGTGGGCTTCTCTATCATGCTGTGGTCTTTGTGTGCTCATCCCTACCTAGAGATAGCTCTGGGAAGGTGCCTGTGCTTCTGAAAGTCTGCTCACTCTCATCACAGCAGCCACACTTGCAGCGCTGTCCTTTAAAATGATGTGGTGCGTCGTTCCCTTCTTAGTATCAAGCGAGCTGAGTGTTGGTCTGTAATAATTAGGCTCTCTAGGAGCCCTAGTCATGGATAAAAATAGTTGTAAAAGGGTGTAAAAAATAATAATAAAAAAAAAGGCATGATACCTCTTCCTTGCTTACTGCTGTAAGATGAAAAAGTGCTCTGGGCTGGATTCATTTGGTCAAGCACTGACATCTAAAAACTTGATATGGCTTCCTGAAGTTTCTTGGCTCCAGCCAAAGCCAGTGGAGAGAAAGAAGCAATAGTAGGGCATCACTCACTCCGTTCTGAGGAGGGTGCTAATGCAGACGAGGCGAACTGCACCCTGGAAATGCCCGTTTCTTCCCATTGACTCTAGAGCTGCCCAGAGCAGCAACCGGCTTGGATATTCGCCGTCTGTTCTCCAGCTGACTAAAGCTGGGGGCATTGAAACCCAGGGTGGTATCTTTTCTCCTGTGGACTGCTGCAAGGGTAAAATATCACCCACCTGCACTTAGTGACAGCTTCAGGTTGAAGCACACAGGGAAGCTGGCATGAACAAGACAGTTGCTGATTGCTGAAGCTGGGAGCAGTCCTCTGAAGCATTCCCCACCGGGTTTGTCTTATCTGGAAAGAGGACACGTGTGCCATCTAGACCACCTGAACTGGGAGCCTTTATTTAGTGCCTTCCCAGCTCTTTCATTTTATAATCTAAGCTTAGCTTAAGAAATAGCCTAGACCACCAAGTAATATAAAATAGCATCTTTTAAAGTTTTGCTGGTTTCCTGACCTCTGTCCTCCCCCTCGCCTTCCCCCCAGATTGATAATTTAGATTTTTTACTGGCACTTAGCTTGAATTTCAGATGTTACTGCAATTCAGGGCTGGCCCTCTGAGCACAACCCTGTAATGCTGCTGGCAGCAAACAGCTACTGCTCTGCCTCTTGAGAGAAGCCAAATTTCACCAATGTGGGAAATCAACTCTTAATAGCCAGCTTTCAAAGCGTGGTAAGCCCCGTGTTGAAGGTGTTACTATATAAATATAAGTCCTTTTTACGTCTGCAAGGTAACCATATGGAGGTGGGCAATATGGGCTTGCCTTACTTGCCAATGTGGCATTACATATAACGTGGTAGCCCATTGAGTCACGCTGATAGCCAAATGCCGTGTATAATTCCCTTCACCCGTTGCTCTGGAAAATATGAAACGTGTGCTCTTGCATGGTTCCCCCAGAGGGGCAGGTGGTTTCCTGAAGGGCTTGCTTGAAGTGTGCAGCTCAGAAGAGACCTCGATGAGTGCTGGGAACTGACCTGCTACGCTACAGAGACCTGGGACCTCGTCTGGAAATGGTGGTGAAGCCCTAAACATCGTTCTGATGATGTCTTCAGAAAAATGCCCAGTTGGGTGGAACAGGAGGAATTGGGGGAAATTTTACTCCTCTAAACCCAATACAAGATGATGGGTTTTGCAGGGTAGGGGACCATCTCTTCATGGCTCTGGTGCACAGGAACATAATGAGATGCTCTGGATCCTTGAGGCCATGGCTCCTTGGTCTCGGTGTGGGTTTCTTAGGGGCTGCAGCGCGGATCTGAAGTGTGGAGAGTGAGTTATTGAGCCGAATGACCTGGCTGCCAGGTTTTCTCTGAGCAGTGCCAGCAGAGAGGGCAGCAGCAACCTGGTATCAAGGCCCTTGGTTATGTGATAGAAATGAGGTGTTTTCCTCAGGCTCCGTTTCGCAGCGACGTTTCTGCGTCGGCCCGTTTTTTATTATTATCATCAGCACCGTGTTCTCTCCAAATTCTCACCAAATTCTCTCTTGCCACCATTTGATTGGAATTTGATGAACTTAAGCGGTCTTTTTCTGCTTTCATTTGTAAAAAGCAAGAAGTACATTTCTACGAAATGCGGATGCAATTCATAAGAGAAATCTGGAACAGAAGAGGCCTTACAGCCAGCGTCTGAAAGTGTCCAGATTTGGAGCTAGAGAAAGGTAATAGCTAATTGTCTGACCAATTATTTCTTTATTAGATAATGAGACGTGCTGAATTTGCTCGTTGTATAAACGAGACGTCCTGCATTATTGATCAGGCCTCTTTGTTTTAGCTGCACTGGAAGTATACATTTCACTCTTACACGGCTCTTTATCAGATCTAAACCTGATGTGCAACAATCCATTCATATGCTAATTGATTATTTTAATTTTTTTTAGTGAAAACAGCCAAATACTGAAATATGCTTAAAGTAAGGCTGCATTCTCTATCTCTCATGGACTACCCTTACGGTGCAGGAACATATTCAGTGGTGTAATCTGTTAGATCAGTAGTCTCTCCAGTCTGGTGTGTTACCTCTGCCTGATAATAAGCATTTAATGTTTCAGGAGTCTTAACAAACCCAGTTACTTCAACTGAGCAACGTTATACATAAGAGCTACAGACCTTCCTGACCTTGTGAGCTGGTTTAGTCACTGTATGAGCTGTAGTTACTTTTATTAATTAAAAGTAGAGAAAAAGACTGTTGAAATACAATCTCTAAAGCTCTTGAGGTCAAACCTACGTACACGTTAATAATTTTGCTTGCTGTTCCGCAGTGCTGCGACAGTTGTAATATTATCTATTCTGATTTTGCTCAAAGGAGTTGGATTTCAAATAAACCTGTTCCAAAAAGAAGCATGAAACCAGAGCTAAACAGGAGCCATCGTCCTGTTAGTACCTTCAGCTTCCTAATAACATGCCATGATTAAGCATTTTGACCTTGACAACTTACAGTAAAAAAAAAAAAGGGGGGGGGAAGTATATGCATTCCTTATAATCTTACTGTTTTTCTTCAGAGGCAACAATTTTTACTTAGCTTGGGTGAAATAATGATTATTTCACATATTTCTGAAGTGCCATCGTCTGTAATATTAATCCCTTTAAGAACACAAAAAAAGGGTATGTACCAGTGAACCCTCCTTACACTATGGTTTTAGAGTAGGGAGAGGCTTTGCAGTCAATTATTTATGTGCAATAAGTACTGAAAGCCTTATTATCTCAGAATAATCAATGTTTGGCTGGAGCTCGAGAACACTAATAGCTACTCTTAAAAGTCCTCATCCAGTGTCATTTGAAATAATGGCAGAGCTCCTATTGATTTTAAGTGAAGGTGGATGAGGCCAAAAAGTATTGCTTGGGGAGAGAATTATTTTAGATGATCAGTTGAAAACAGCCGTAAGAGAAGAGAAAACTCGACTTTCAGTCTCCGCATAATATGGTATGAGGTGTTTCAGCAGATGGGAGCTCTTGACTTCAAAATGGTGCATATCTGTATTTTCTGTTGCCTTGGGGAGCCTTGTTTAAGTGTTTATCCACAGAGCTGGTGTTAATGTCTCTGGGAACAGATGGATGGCAACTGGAAAAGTTATGAGCAAACTGGCAAGGAGTAGGGAGACTCAGTGAGATACTGAAATACCCGTGTATCTTTTTGTTTAACACTGGAGTCACTTCTTTTTTTCCTTTAATCCCTGGCAAATTTCTCTTTCCAGGATATGCTCTCGCTCATTCTGGTGGGGCCTCTCGCTCTTATCTCCCATCAGCAACTCTGATAATTTCCCTGCGTCAGCGCGGAGCGACTTGTGGTACGTGAGAGCCTCTCTCCTCCTGGGACGCTTGGAAGATAACAGGAGAAATGAAGGAAGGAACCACCCAAATTGCAAAAGATAGTACTGGGGCTTCAGGATGCCTGCTGGTGCAGGGTCTTGGACTTGTGGGTGCTGTGCCAGCTTATAGGGCAGGGCTGAACAGAGAAGCCAAGGAGATACTCACAGGTTGCGAGGGGTTTCTGGTGTTCAGGGAGCCTGTTCCATTCTCAGACTGGGTGCTGCTGTTTTCTGAGTTTGCACAAATGATGAAGGGTGGATTTTGGCTGCACTTGGAGGAAGTTCTGAAATGTGATTTAATAATAGTACTAATTATTACATCCCTGACTGTGTTTCAGAGTCAATTAGATGTGGTGTTGAGAGATCTGGTGTTGGGGAGAACTTTGTAGAGTAGGGCTGATGGCTGGACTCGATGATCCCAAGGGTCTCTTCCAATCTAAATGATTCCATGATACTATTATTATTATTACAATTACAATGATAACATTATTGTTATCATTATTGTCATCAAAAAGTGAATTCTCCAGAACTCAACCTGTTTGCCCATCCAAGCCAAAAATGCTATCAGAACTTCATTTTAAAGGCTGTTTCTTCGCATTTCTTATCTACAAAGAATGGGAAAACCTAGAAAGAAGGCAGGAATCGTTCTGATGAATACAGCAGTGGGGTTTTTTTAGAGTAGGCCTATTCTGTATGTCTTTTCTGCTGGGGTAAGGTATAGCAAACCTTGTATCACCCTTGTCCAATAGTGCTAATCTGTGACCACGCTTGCAGGGAGTGTGTATGTGTCTGCTTATTGATTGAGTGGAGTTGTTTTGGAATAGAAGAGTTTATTTTCTGAAGCAAGGGAGCCCTTTCCCACTGTTTACTGAGAGTGCTGGGGGATGCCCAGCACTGTGGGTGCTGAGTGGCAAAGGAGAACAGCTTTCCTCTGGCGAGGAAGAGGCAGCATCAGGAAACAGCCTGTGTATAAGCAGATAAGTAGGGAAATAGGACAGATACCCTGAGACAGTATCTGACAAAGCAAGGGGAAGAGACGTGAACTCTGCTTTCCAGAGAATGCCAGAGAACGAGCTACAGGGGCTCAGCTCCTAGAAAAGAGCCAAAAGTTCTGAAACTCCATCATTTTTAGGTGCTGAGCTCACACTTATCTTTCAGTCTTAACAAGGGCCATATCTAGGTTCACGCATGCTCCTTCATGGAGGGAGTCCCAGTCCAATTTAGGAACTCAGTGGCCTCAAAGAAGCCTGAAGATTTCAGCAGTTTCTTGCCTTTTCCCACCTCAGAATGGCTTTTTCTGCTCCTGCAAATCAGAAACGTAGTAGTCTTGGCAACACATATTTGTATGTGACATATTCACGTATGTCATATCATAGAATCATAGAATCATTTTGGTTGGAAGAGACCCTTGGGATCATTGAGTCCAACCATCAACCCTACTCTACAAAGTTCTCCCCTACACTAGATCCCTCAACACCACATCTAATCTACTCTTGAACACAGTCAGGGATGGGGACTCCACCACCTCCCTGGGCAGCCCATTCCAGGGTCTGACCACTCTTTCTGGGAAGAATTTTTTCCTAATGTCCAGCCCAAGTCACAGGTCCTGTTTGATGGGTCAGTAAGTTGTGTGGGAGTGTTGATCTGCTTGAGGGCAGGGATGCTCTACAGAGGGACTTGGATAGACTGGATAGATGGGCCAATGTCAATGGCATGGCCTTCAACGAGGCCAAGTGCCAGGTCCTGCACTTGGGCCACACCAACCCCATGGATGGCTACAGGCTTGGGGCAGTGTGGCTGGAGCTGCCTGGCAGAAAAGGACCTGGGGGTGCTGGTCGACGGGCGGCTGGACATGAGCCAGCAGTGTGCCCAGGTGGCCAAGAAGGCCAAGGGCATCCTGGCTTGCATAAAGAATAGTGTGACCAGCAGCAGTAGGGAGGTGATTGTCCCCCTGTGCTCAGCACTGGTGAGGCCACACCTTGAGTCTTGTGTCCAGTTCTGGGCATCTCAACACAAGAGAGATCTGGAGGTGCTGGAGCGAGTGCAGAGGAGGGCAACGAAACTGGTGAGAGGCCTGGAGAATAAGGCTTATGAGGATCGATTGAGGGAGTTGGGATTGTTTAGTTTGAGGAAGAGGAGGCTGAGGGGAGACCTCATCACTCTCTACAACTGCTTGAAAGGGCATTGTAGAGAGGTTGGTGCTGGTCTCTTCTCACGGGCAATGAGCGACAGGACAAGAGGGAATGGCTGCAAGCTGCAGCAGGGTAGGGTTAGGCTGGAGAGTAGGAAAAAGTTTTTCCCAGAGAGAGTGGTCAGTCAGTGGAATGGGCTGCCCAGGGAGGTGGTGGAGTCCCCATCCCTGACTGTGTTTCAGAGTAGATTAGATGTGGTGTTGAGGGATCTGGTGTAGGGGAGAACTTGTAGAGTAGGGCTGATGGTTGGACTTGATGATCCCAAGGGTCTCTTCCAACCTGAATGATTCTATGATTCTATGATCTCCCTATCTTTTTGTCCATATACTTATGGAGTGTAGCAAAACCTGTGAAAGTAGTGCTAAGGGATTTAAGAATACCTTGTTTAATAAAGTAGAGGTTATTTTTGCCCCTTGCCTAAAAGGGTGAGCCACGTTCTCTCATTTCTCATTCCGTCGCACATTAAGGCAGATTTGACCAAGTATTTTTAGTTGGAGATTTGGAGCGGCTAAAGGAAGAAATCCTCTTAATAAAAATAGGAGCTTTTTTTTAAACTATCTTTTATACCAGTGTAATTCCATTGACTTCACAAGATTTAGTCCTAATACATTTTGATAGGAAATGGGCGTTTTTCTTTTTCTTTTACGCTGTGGGGGTAACATTGTCACCCTGCTCCAGTCCTTCTGATGGACAAGTACTTTGTGTAGCCTTTCCTTTTTACTAGTGGACGACGTGCTATAACACTTAGGCAAGTAAGTACCAAATAGGAATATACAGTACAATTATTACTTGTCTTTCCTCCTGATGATGATGATTTTCTGGGGTTTGTGAAGCATCACAAGTCATCCTGGGTTTCCTGTAGGAACTGCAAGCTGGGGTGAGTATGAAACGGGCAGGACAGAGACAAGTCAGAGGCACTCTGCGATGATGAATTTTCATCCATTTTGCTTTGAATGACAAGAAATATTGAGCTTCTGTCTTCCAGAGGAATATTTCTCCGTAAACTATGTTTACCAGTAGCTTTCAAATTTCAACTTTATGCTTTTGTTATTAAATGAAGACAGATTGCAGGGAGAGAAGCTTTTTTTTTTCTCTTTTTAATTTATTTATCTTTTATTACACCCAGCTCATATTGTTGGATAGAAACCAGGTGCAGAAATCCATCACCAGTTTTGAAACACGGGCCAATTTCAAGCCAAGTGTAGGCTGGGGGCAATTGTTTTGTGAGTTTAACTTGGTTATTGGGATCAGCTGAACAAATAGAAGAGAAAAAGGTGTCGGACACCTTTGAAGCAGATGAGGACGTTAGCGAGGGTAGAGGTGATTAAGGTTGCAATAAATGTGTCTGAAATAGCTAACAGTCCAGGGGTGCTGCTGCTATTAGGAAGAGAGTTGAGTCAAGGGACAAGAAAACTGAATGGTGGAAATCCAGCCAGGTACACTGAAAATTTTGGGAGGGATTTGATTGAATGGCGAACCGAAGCCTCATTTTCATAGGAAGACAAAAAGCTATCGGGGTCTCTTCCAATATCACACCTCCAAGACTGACTGACAAAACAGAGGTGAGTAAAAAGTAATTTTAAGCCTTTGGACATTTAGGACTTTCTTAAAGCTATAACATCTGTCAGCCTCTAAGGATAGGACAGTGAGCAGTGCAAGCTTGCTGGGCTCTCAATGGACAAAAGCAGGCACACTGGAAAAGTGACTTAATCTTTTATAGAAATAGGTGTTTAGGGTTATTTCTCTCCTGTGGCTATAAAGACAGTTAGAGTGAGTAACTCAGGTTCAAGCAGGTAACTTCTGAAGTGAATTTCTGACACCTGGAGTGAATTTCCCTCAAGCTTCCAGGACTTGAAAACCCAGTGGGGGTTCAGGAATGGCCTCGAGCACCCACTGGGGGACTGTTTGCTTTGCCAGGGGCTGTTCCCGGTCGCTGTTTGGATGCACCTCTGGGAAGGGAAGAAGGGTTGAGTGGTTCTGAGCCTGGCTGTGCTGCTTGGTCTCAGTGCCAAAAGGCAGAGTGGGACCTGTCTTATTTATCCAGCATCAACACAGGCTCTGCCACCTGGAAATGAGGACTTGCAAGTCCCTAGGCCTTAAAAATCTGCACCCTGGTGCTGTTTTCAGAATTGCCTCCATTGCATTAGTTTTACTCTGAAAACAAGATGAGATCGTGCCAGAAATTTTGCCTTTAAAAGGCAGTCCTTCTATATTTATCCATGCATCCTCTGGGCATTAAATTCAAGTGGAGATTATTCTTTTAAATGTTTATATCTGTCTCTGCTGATCTTTATTTGATTATTCCTTGCTGAAACGATGCTATGGCTGTTGGAAGTGTTTTATGCTGTTGTTTTTTTGTGGTTTATTTGTTTTAAATATCACTCTCCAGTTTTAAAAGAAGCATTAGAAAACCTTTTTTTTTTCTTTTTTTTTAAAAAAAAAAGAGGTTGTGTTCACTGAAAACTGCAGCAAATGACTGGATGCTTGGTATTTGACTTCCCCGGGAAACTCATACGGCATTGGGCTTGCGCTCGCGAGCTGACCTTTCTTCCCTTATGTAAGGAAAAAAACAATCTTCATAAAAGTCAAGTTGAAGATAAAATCAGCACGGTGGGCCGGTAATTACATAAAGTAATGTTCAGGCATTAGATAAAATGTGCAGTTGATCCCATGGCTTAGATGTGGGCGAGGAATATGATCTAGCTTTACTGGTATAAAAGAAAGATGCAACTTTTTCGAGCGTCGCTTTCGGGAACGTACGTCGGAGCATCAGGAACAGCCCCCCCTTTAAATGCCATCCTGCAGTTTTCTCAGCTGTCTGATTTATTCTTGCTGAACAAGGGAGGTAATAATATATTTTTACATTTTTGTTGCTGTTATAGAGGAACAATGACTTTTTTTTTTTTGACATTCTCTTTCCTTCCAAAAATTTTCTTCTTCTTCCATTCTGTCCATTTTTATTTTCTTTGAAAACTGACTTAAAAGGTTGCCTGGGGACTAGAACATCAGTTAAACTAACTTTGTAAGTAAGAGAAAAAGAGGTTCTAGGATTGTAAAGCAGCTAAATGATGATAGTTGGTTATTTCTGATTGAGGCCATTAATGCTTTATCCATAACGCTGTGTTTTTCTCCTGGTCAATGCAATCTTATCGCTGCCAAATGTTGCACAACTTGTGGTGCTAATGCATGTTTTAGAGCCTTTAAATTGCCAGCCATGATTACATATGCTAAGGGAAGGGGAGGAAAAAGGAAAGCAAAAAAGGCAAGTCAAGATTTCTCAGTCTTCAGGGGTTTCTAACACTGTTTATATGATACCAGGCTCCAAGAGAAGCTCTGGCAGTTGTAGCTGGTTGTTGCTGTGACCCAGCTGTAGCTCATGGCCAAGCATCCCAGAAAGAAATGAGCGTGCTCAAACAGAGAACCTGTTTGCAAATACAGGTGATTGCCTGTCTTTATGATGGTAACTGATAATATGGTAACTAATTAACAGAAAAAGACAAGGTGTTGTAAATAGTGGGGTGAGACTTTTAACTGTTGGGCAAGGCTTAAAATGACCATCTTTATAAAGAGCCACTAGAATTCATGCATTATATAATGCTCCAATAGCTTAAGAAAGATAGTAATTAATAGAGCAAAATAAAAGCTTCCTTTGATTCGATGGTGGGATGAAATGAGTAATTGAGACACTAACTGGGTGAACAGCATGGGCACAGGCAAAAAACCCAGGTAAGACCATGAGGCGAAATGGCTGTTGCATTGGAAGAGTAGAGGACATCCCACCTGGGGTTTATTGACAGATATCTTTGGTGGGTTTGGTACGAGCCTGACAGTCTGGCTCAACAGAAGGAAGCAGTGCTAAAACACAACTTCAATTCTCCTTTTGCTCAATGTAATTTAAACAACTACTCTCTGGGATTGCCTTGAGCCCTTATAATGCACCAGCTTGTAGCATTATATATTCTTAGAATAATAAGAATGGAGAATGTCACTGTGCCTTCTGCAAAGAGCATGAAATCACAGAATAATCCATCAAAGGTTGTGATGGTATTCCTGAGGCTGGTATCTTAGTGGAACTGTTGGAGCACCTGGGCTATCAAATGGCTCAGGATGATGTGGAAAGAGGTTGTTGGGAAAAGCCTGTCTGTCTTCTCCTGCTGGTCCGTGAGCCCTTCCAGCCAGCTCCTTGCACTCTGGGAGATGTCCCCTTGGATAGAGCAGGGCTTGATGTTAAACTGAGATTGTGTCCCAGTGCAGGTGAGTTTGCCAGCAGTCACACCCCCTCTATGGGGCTGGAAAGAGCATATGGAGTAAGCAATCCTAAAAAACCCATATTTACTGGAGAGAGAGATCCAGCCAATTTATTCAGCACAACTCCATAGATGCAGCTGAGCTCAGTTCAGTTCCCAAAACGTTTGACAGGTCCATAGGAGGCTGTGGGTCTAAATGTTCTGAAGGATCACTTTCCTCCTGCAGAGCCAGGTTACTCCTGTTGAGGGAACAAGGCTCACAGAGCTGGCAGCTGCTTCTCAGAAACCCGAGAGCCACGTTCAGTGCTCCCATGGGGCTACCATGTTTACAGCATCCCCTTTCCTTTTCCACCTGTTGACTAATACCAGAAGACTGTCTCTTGGACTCAGCTGGGTTTTTGGTAAAAGCTCAAGCACAGCTGTGTAACTACAGGTTGCCTGCATACATGCATATATACATCAAACTGGCTTTTTGGTACCTCTTCCAAATGCTTCTTTCCAGTGCTTCCACAATTGATGCCATTTTTTTTTTCTTCTATTATCAGCTGGTTTTAACTCCTTTATTCTCTGTTTTCTGCCAGTATGGACTGACTTGTTGGGCAGATGGGAGGGAGGAGGTGAAGTTACTCAAGGCACACAAATCTTGCCACCCATTAATTGCAACCTCACCGGCCTCTTAGTCATTCAGTTTTGGCTGGGCTGAAAATCAGCCTCTTGCCTCTAGTTTTGCTGTTGTAATTAGAAAGAGGCTTATTTCCACTTCCATGCCTTCATTTGTTGCATTGGTGAGCATTGCATATCTGTCTTTCTCATAAACTTTGCTTCTTTCCACTTTGCTAACCCCAGTCAGGCACAGGACAGACTCATCATCTTGCCTTTGGCCTCAGCCTCGTCTGCCTGGACACGATGTCTTTCTGATTGTTGCAAGGATGGAGCTCTCTTTGGGTTTGTTTTCTAGTTTCAACACTACCTTGTAGGGCTGGGGCCATCTGTACATCTACTTCTGATGACCATGTTGTACATCTGTTTAATCAATGAACCAAGACCTGCTGACCTGTACCTCACAGCCTCATGTCCCTCTATATCCTTGGCAATTTGTGCAGGGAGGGAGCATCCCTCTGCTAATCAATACTGTCTCTGCCCACATCCAAGTGCTCCAGGTTCACTCTCAGATAATACCAGATACCAGGCAAGTGGCTTCACTCCTGGGTTCACCTCAAGTTTGCCTCTCCAACCAGATGTGAGAAGGCATTATTTGAAGATTTGCACCATTGTGATAGTCCCTGCAGCAATTCTGCTGCGTAGGTGCAAAATCTGCAGTTTGCAAACTTCCATTATGTGAAAGCTGTCTTTGTTTAATTATACTTGATTTTCTACCATCTTTCCTGGTTAGGGTTGGCATTTCCTTCCATTTTTCCATGCTCAAATAACCTCTGCACCAAATCTCAAGATCAACTTCTTTGTGGCTGGCATTATTGTCCTTCTCATCACCACCTCATTTTTAGAAATATTTGGGCCACAAATATTTCTGTCTGTCCCTGGAGAGTATTTATCACAGAGTAGCAGCATTGACTGGTGTATTTGGAAGAAGCTCTTAAATATACAGATTAAATGCTTATTTTCTTTTGCTTGCTAAGCACAGCAGCTCTCAGTATCCAAAATGTATATGTTGGTGTTGTCAGCTTGGGGCCTTATCCTGCACATCAGTCATTAGCACGTCCTGTTCTTTGTGTGACACAGTCAATCATTTAAAGTCAAGGGATCAAGTCCCCTTTAAGGCACAAGAGAAGCTGTTCAAAACATCCAGTTGCAAGATGTTGCCCTCAGCTGCAGTTCTACAGTTGAGGCACTGCCCTAACAAGTAGTAGGTTAACTCCAGGCATGGCCTCAGAGGGTGACTGCAGAGGTGGAGACATCTGCATGATCAGATAAGATTAGAGAAGGCAGGTAAATCCTTTGGAGATTAGGGAACCATGGCTTGGAATGCTGCCCCAGGAGGCTTGGATGAAGACAGTCTGGAGCAACTGGTGCCAGTGAGTGAGGCACAGCCACAGCCAAACATCCTCTCGTCAGGGTGAAGGGGAGCCATGCTCAGCCCCAGAATCCCTCACAGGATCATCTGCAAGGGCAGGAAAAGCCCCCCTGCTGAAGTGAGAAGACCCTGAAACTTAGTTCTCCAAGACAAGGCTGTCTGAAGGAGCGTTGCTGTCTCTGTCACCTCCGCGGGCTGCTCCAGTTTGGGAATTTAATACTTCAGCATCCTTTATATGGCTCTTGTCTTCGTGGACCCAGTTACTTCACCATGGGATATAAGTAATTCCAGTTCATTTCTCAAGGAAGGGCTCAGGTCTCTGCTCTGGAAGAAAATAATTCTGGGGAAATTCTCTTTTCCGAGTGAGAGACTGGGCCAAAATGGTCTTTGAGCACAATGAAATTGTCACTTCAGTATGAAGGCTTAGTGTTTGAGAAGGAAGGTTACAAACTTCATGATTAAAATACTGCTTTTTAATATTGACAAGAGCAGAAGTGAGGTTCAGTATTTTATTTTGATGTGTTCAGAGCTCAGATGAATCCAAGATGTTTAAGCATACCGCTAGTTGACCAAATGATCAGAGAAAAGCATGTGGCATCTTTAGCCTAACTCAGATCCTGGCTCTTTTGGACATGGGGGAGCTTTTTGCAGCTTTTTATAGAAGCCACCCCTGTCACCCTTCTGCTACCAAAACCTTGGCACACAAACCCAATACACCCTGCACGATGCAGGTGGCCCTGAGGCTCTTCCAAGCCCTCCTCAGCTCTCTCTTGGCGCTGTCTCCTCAGGTGCTGTGGAGCAGAGTGTGTAGTGCCTCTCTAATTATATAGATCCGAGGAGCTTTCTCCCACCGAGGGACAGGACTGTGAGAATCTGTTTATGGGGACTTTGACATTAAAGAAGTCATAGAATCATTTAGGTGAGAATAGATCTTTAAGGTCATCATGTCCAACTGTAAATGTCCATCACGAAATCATGTTCCCAAGCAAGTCTTTTAAATACTTCCCTGGGCAGTCTATTCCAATGTTTCAGAGTAGATTGGATGTGGTGTTGAGGGATCTGCTGTAGGGGAGAACTTGTAGAGTAGGGCTGATGGTTGGACTTGATGATCCCAGGGGTCTCTTCCAACCTAAATGATTCTATGATTCTAATGTTTGATAACCCTTTCAGTGAAGAAATTTTTCCTAATATCCATCCCAGACCTCCCCTGGCACAACTTATGGCCGTTTCAGTGTGTGAACAAAGAATCTGAATCTTGATTCAGGATATTATGTTCTGAGTGAAATTCTTTTCCCTGAAATTAGTCTTTCCGTGTCCCAGATCTGCAGATTCTTTCATCTTCTCCGCAAGCATTTGTTGGCTTTATCCAGCCTACCATAGATACTAGGTAGTTCTGACACTTGAAGTTCCTGTGCTGTGCCTTAGGGTAATAGTCAGGATAAACAAAATATTAAAATTAAGGCCAGAAAGAAAGGCACGTTTTTGTTATTGCCAGGAAGTCGATTTTCTGAGCACATCACAAATGCCCATCAGGGCATGGCATTCTCAGTTTCCCATCCCAGTTCTGGATCTCTGCTACTTGCAGGGACTGCTGTATTGGCCTGTAGGCTGGAGCCTGGTTAGGGCACCGGGTGTGAAACGGCCCTTTAAAGACGGGTGTGTTTGTATTTGCAGGCGCAGCATGGATTGCTACGGGAAGTACGCGGCTGTCACTTTGGCCGCTTTGTCTGTGTTCCTGCATCTTCTTCATGCTTTCCCAGATGGAGAGTTTCTCATGCAGGGTAAGCTGCTTTCGGTGTGCAGAAATAGGGCAACTGCCCTTAAAGAGTATTAAACTTTCACATCTTTTATAAATGTGGTCCCATATCTTATCGTTCGGTTGCGTTTATTGACACTGAGATACGAAGGTGTAATAAATCAAAGATAATTTTGCAATGTCTGGACTTCCTATTTCTTCTCTAAACTTGATTTCTCCAGGTCAAGAGTCTCTCAGATGACCGTGTCCTCATGTTGATGTGGGTGATCCCAACCCTTGAAACGTTATCAAATAGAAATGCTGTGATTTCTTGTTCTCCTTAGTTCTAAATGGCAACGTAGCACCAGGAACAGCAGAACCAGAGTTTCTTTTCACAATATGCAGCATGTTTTTTCCCTGTGGATCCCAGAACGTGGGGTGTTGGTGGTGTAGTGTTCTTCAGAAGAGGCACATCAGGAAGATTTTAGGGATCTTTTGGAGGTTGAGGTGTTTTTATTCAGTCTTAAACGGAATATAGAAAACTGTGAGGTGCAGGAATCTCGAATCTCTTGGTAGCAGAGTCTTGCCTGAGAGCTGGCAATGTCTGAGAAGTGCTAGAAATCCTGCTGGTGTACTTGCTGGAGCGAGTGCAGAGGAGGGCAATGAAGCCAGGGAAGGGCCTGGAGAATAAATCTTATGAGGAACGATTGAGGGAGTTGGGATTGTTTAGTTTGAGGAAGAGGAGGCTGAGGGGAGACCTCATCACTCTCTACAACTGCTTGAAAGGCTGCAAGCTGCAGCAGGGTAGGGTTAGGCTGGACATTAGGAAAGA
>VZTM01010900.1:62533-75314 GCA_013400555.1 Jacana jacana | reverse complement strand
CAGTAGAACAAGAGGGAATGGCTGCAAGCTGCAGCAGGGTAGGGTTAGGCTGGACATTAGGAAAAAATTTTTCACAGAGAGAGTGGTCAGTCAGTGGAATCGGCTGCCCAGGGAGGTGGTGGAGTCACCCTCCCTGACTGTGTTTAAGAGTAGATTGGATGTGGTGTTGAGGGATCTGGTGTAGGGGAGAACTTGTAGAGTAGGGCTGATGGTTGGACTTGATGATCCCAGGGGTCTCTTCCAACCTAAATGATTCTATGATTCTATGAATGTTGAGCTGAACCCATAAATGGGTTTTTTTTTTGGAGGATATTGGTAAGATATTTGAGGGAAACATCCTTGGCACTTATATCCTGTGCACTTGGATTCTTTTTTTTTTTTTTTTTTTTTTTCCTAAAGAGGAAATTCAAGTGTCAACCAGTACTGAGTGTGATACTCAGCTGGGATGTGGGAATTGATGCAGTGTCACTGGCTTCAGTGAAACTACTTTGACTGATGGCACCTGAAATTCTGGTGGTGGACTTCCTGTCCCCTTGTTTCTAACCCTTTGGGATGTGCCCCCTCCCCATTAATGCTCTGCAGTGTATACTTGATTTTAGTCAGTAGTTTTTCCTGCATCTTGCTTGCATGGGCAGGAGTTCTCTGGGAAGGTGGCTGGTCAATACTATCAATTATGTATATGGGAATGAGGAACCAAAACCATCTGTGCTCGTTAGATTAATTAAGGTTGTGTTTACTTTTATTAGAGTAATCAAGAGGGCACTGTAAACATGTGCAATTTGGTGGAGCATTTAACACTCTCACCTGGAAGGTTCTCTTAAAGAGAGAGTCTGTTACAGCTAATTATTTTGGGGGTGATTCAGCTCCAGGTGAAGAAACCTTAAATTTGATGTGAGAAATGGTGAGTTATTTGAAACAAGCTAGGGTCTGTCCTGTGGGGATCTGAATCAGGCTTGAGTGTGTTGACTAGAGACCACTAGTTAACCACTCACAGATTTGTGAGTGCCATTTGAGATACCCTGGGGAACTCCAGGCATCTTCATATGCCTGGCAGACACAGGATACATAGAAGATCTGGAGAATGGGATCCCCTCTGACATCTCAACCAGCAATCAACACTCTGTGTGCACAGAACAGAGTTCTGGTTGTGATGAGAGCCCAGATACCTGACATACCTATAGAAACCTACAGCTGAACCCAACCTGGCTCTTTGTCTGAGTAGAGCACAGATCTTTTTTATAGACCACCAACATTATACTTGCCCCGAGGCAGCAATTAAAATTTGGTTGAGACTTGAAATAAAAGTGACTCATTGTGTTTGTGGTCTCCATTTTTGTAATCCCCATGAGAAGTATTTTAAGGATGCTTCCTGATTTTTCATGGATTGGTTACTTGACACTTTTTGAGAAGTAGACACTTGGTGATATGCCAAATGAAGGACACCACACTATGTCACTATTGAAAACCTTCTCTTTGTGGCTCCAAAAGCCACTGATGATACGGCTTCATGGGTTGGCATTCAGAGGCCATTCTAGAACATGTACCCCAAAGAGCCTGTGTAACCTGTGGTGAAGAAAAAGGCTTCAGACCTCTTTGACTTAAGAATGCTGGGGGTTTTTGTGTAGCTAATCCTAATTGTTTGTTATATGTCTCTTGTTTTTTTTTAAGATTACCCTTAAGGACAATGTGAAGATAGAGAACCACACGGATTGTCACTGCAGTACCTGCTACTATCACAAATCCTAAAGCTTGTCCCTCTGTTATTGATCAAGGACAACGGTGAATGGAATATTTGTTTTTCAGCTTTTGTTGCACCACTGTGTGTGAAATCTTATGTTTTCTGGTCAAGACATTGGGTAAACCTTTGAATAAGATGAATGGCTGGTTTATCTTCTCTTTGCTTCTTCCTACATTTAAGTAAGTTTAATTATTTCCATTAGGGATAAAATACAACACTTGCATGACAACTGAAGGCTTGATCTATTTTTGAAATAAACTGTCAGTTAAATCATCAGTGTTTCTTGAGGAAAAATGATGATTTAATAGCTAAAAAAAACAGGTTTTGCTGCAGTTAATTTCTAGATTTCTTTTTTTTTTGTGGGAGGGGGAGGGAAGAAGGAAGGGAAGGATGGAGAAGTGGACAGAAAAAGAAGCAATAATTTCCCCTTATTCATTTAGGGATTAGATTTTTCTGAAGACTCCGTGTTTTGTTTTTCCTGTTTCTCTTCTGTTTGTTCTTTACCTTGTGAGCAGAAAGTTTAACAGTATATCACTTATGCCTGTGCTCTGTCTTTCTGTGTCCTCTTTTCTTTTTCTTTGAATTTAATCTCCTCCCATATAGATAGGTAAATGGGTGCACACTTCAGACACTATGAAGAATTGTTTCATGTAACAGAGGAGTGGTATGACAGCATCAACTGTTCAAGGTACGCCTGAGCAGCATGGTGCAAGGGCTTTAGTGTGTTCTGGACTCAGATATACAAATGGGAAAGGTAGAAAATATCTTAGGTGAAAAGAGGACCACAGAATCTGTATGCAGAATACAAGGCCTTATACCCATGAACTGGGATTTTAGGCATATCCCTTACTCGGTTGTGGTGGGTTGGACCAGGGTCTCTGGAGGGACTGCTTGCAGGTCTGGAGCCCGCCCCATGGGAAGTGAAGTGAATGAATTACTCTGTACATCACCCTAGTATTTGGGGTGAGAACATCAGCCCAGATGTACAGATGCTGGTTGCAAGGGTTTAAACATTTTGTCTCAAAAAGCCTCAGATGAATCTGAGAGGGGGGTTTCCCTGCAGAAGGTGCTGTGAAGGCAGCGACAGGGCTTTTAATGGGGACAGGGAAAGTTGCCCTGGGGTCAGGCTGTGAGGGTGGCTGGTCTGTCCTGGGCCATGGCTCAAGTAGTTTGGAAAGGCCTCCAGGGCTAAGCTGTGATGGGGCACTTGAGCAGCCCAAGATGGGCAGGATGTAATGATGATTTAAACCCACTTTTCATCTACCCTTCTGTCTACTGGAGTGCAAATCCAGTGCTGTCTTCTAAGAATACAATCATGAGGCTTTGTGAAGAAGAAAAGGCTTCTCATAGATAGGAGAGATGAGGCTCTTAGAGAAGCATTATTCAGGATATGTCCAGTAAACCCTATTAGCCTGGTCTCTATACCTTAACCCCCTGATTCAGCCTCTCACCCTTGGGAACCACTGATCTGGTCAAGTCTCGTGTCCTAGTGCAGAATCAGCTGCTCCATGCCGTTCCTGTGAGAAGTTTCACCTGATTTGCTCCTGGAAAAAAATCTCCAGTGGTTATTTCTGAATCTTCCAAGGAGGCTGATCATGTTGCTTCACTTACTGAGCTGGAAAATGTCAACCTTCCGGAAAGTTTTTCCCCTAATATTTTATCTATGTCCCCTTTGCTTTGATGTTACTTTTAGTCAAAGCATCTGGAGCACCTCTGTTATGAGGAAGGGCTGAGATACCTGGGTCTGTTTAGCCTGTAGAAGAGAAGACTGAGAAGGATCTCATTCATGCTTATTAAACATCTAAAGGAGGTGTATGAAGAGGATGGGTTCAGGCTCTTCTCAGTGGTGCCCAGTGAAGGGACCAAGGAACAGTGAGCACAAACTGGAACACAAGAAATTCCGTCTGAACATGAGGAAAAACCTCTTTTCTTTGAGAGTGACAGGGCCCTGGAACAGTCTGCCCAGAGAGGTGGTGGAGTCTCCTTCTCTGGAGACATTCCAAACCTTCCTAGATACATTCCTGTCCAGCTTGCTCTGGGTGACCCTGTTTTTGCAGGGGCGTTGGACTAGATGATCTCCAGAGGTCCTTTCCAACCTCTACCATTCTGTGAAAGGGGAGGTAGTCCATTAGGGTGGTGTTTTGGATGAGTTTAATAGCAGCAGCAGCAGCAGCAGCACAGTTTTTCACAACGAGAAGTCTAATTTCTCATTCCAGATGATCACTCAAGACATGATGGGAATACACATCAAGCAGCCGCGATGTGAGCTGACTCACAGTTCCAAGCTGTTGTACCATTTTATTAAACATGATTGATGTGGATACTTTTGCAGGAGAGCCAGGTCCTGCCTGGGGGATTTCTGGGCAACGAGACAGGAATGATACAAGGCTGCAAGCTGATTACCTTTGGGAACGGTGTTGCATTTTCTCATTACTTTGACAGGACTGAAAGGGAGAGCAGGGAAGCACGTTCTCTGAAGTTCACTTGCAGGGCAGATGTGCCTTTTCGCCCTGCCAAACTTCTTGGGTGACCTCTTACTTGAGTGAACTCCTCTGGCAGTATCAAGTACTTGCTTGTTTGTCTATGCCTGTGCTGGCCACGATAGCGGGCTGTGACATGGCAAAATTCTGGTTTGCATCTTCTGAATCAACTTCCATTGTAAAACCGTAGAAATGTTGAAAACCAGTAACCAACCAGAGTGAAACCCAGGCTTTAAAGAAGACATGGGTTGCTGGAGCCCTGTCTCGTTTCAGTACGCCTGGTCTCTTGTCTGTGCCAAACAGCTCTAACTGGTGGGACAAGCGAGCTGTGCAAAACTCCTTAAGTGGGGTGTCAGAAGAAGTTTGTGGAACTATGGAAAGTGTGTTATGGGGTGTGTAGAGTAAAGGGCCCGAAAGGTGGAGTAAAGTGGTGGGTGGGGATCAGGATGGACTGGGGAGGAACAAGTGTGGGAAAGCAGAGAAGAGGGGTATTAAAGGGACTGGTCGTGTGTGCAAGCTGCTAGGTAACACTTGTGTGACTGAGCCCTCTGCTTGGTCACTGCAGTCTGCCCTAGCTTCTTTTAAAAGTAAAGGGTTTAACAGTAAAGGATTTAATATCCTTTATTTAACCCTTTTTTTTTGTTTTGTTTGGTTTTTTTCCTGTGCAATCTCACTTTGGGTAAGTTCTGCAAGGCCTAAGTGCTAACAGCCGGAGGAGGGACCTGTGGGTCTTGGGGCTGGCAGCTAGGGAGACCAATATGCAAGAGAAGCGTGGGTGGTCCCGACTGGAGGGACCGGGGGCTGTAAGGCTTGTAGTTCTAGGTGCCAGCAACTGGAGCAACCAATGAGGGGTGTTTATGTTGGGGAGGTCTGAATAGCAGCACCTGTAAATACCTAAGTGTGTTTATCTTTCCCCTAGTGAACTGAATCCTGTGTGCACGGGTACGTGTAATTGGCTAGCAAACTTCAAGCTGGGCTAGTTGGTGAGCAGGAGGAAGCCTGTGTCTGGAAGGACTTGAGGTCAGAGCCTGTGCTGGGTAAGGGGACCTAGGATCTGGGCATGGGTGGACTGAGAAGCTGTGTTTAATAGTCAAGTGATCTGTGATTGCGGGGGTGCTTGTGAGGCGAGAGTGTGGTGCGCACCTCTGCTTACTAGAAAACTTGAAGCTGGGCTTGCTGGAAAGTAGGAGACCTGCTTAGCAGGTAAGGGAGCCTGGGTATGGGTATTAGAGGGGTTTACAGGCTGGGCTGATATTCAAGGATCTGTGAATGTCACTGTGGTTAGGAGTCTAAAAAATGAGGGTACATATGTTTTCATAGAGGACTTCAGTCCTGGTCAACCAGAGAGGAGGGACGAGGCTTACTTACATTTCAGTGAAGGTTGTTGGGTTTTATACAAGTGCAGCTAAAGGCAGTGGTCTGTAGGGTGGTCTGTGTGTCTGCCTGCCTTGGTGCCCTCTGTGTGTATGTGCTCCTCTCTGGGATAAACGCTCAGCTTTGCTGCTGGCTGAACCTGTGTGGAGGGACAGTCCCCCTTGGAATGGGATGGAGAGACTTCTTGAGTCCCCATGTGTCCCTGGCTGGGCTGCAGTGGGCAGCAAGGAGGAGTCCCTGGGGCCTTGGAGTCCATGGGGTTCAGCAGCCAACCTTTACATCTTTAACATAGATTATATGAATACCTTTTCTTTTTTTCCCTGTTTTTTTACATTTTAACTGTTAGAATCGGGTCAGAATTTAATTGTCCATGCTTGAAGGTGAGTGTAAGAGCCAAGGCTGTAGTCAGGAGGGTGGTGGTGGTAGGTCTGTGAGCCCAGGCACAGTTTGGGCTAGGCAAAACAATGCTACATGTTGTTAGGGAGCTAATACTGGTTACCATAAGGGAGAACAAATAGGATATGAATGGGAATGTGTGCTAGAAGACAAATCTAGATTTAAATCTGTAGGATTAAATAACAGATCTCCAGTAGGAATGGAGAACAGAAACAAACAAAAAAGAGTGCAATATAGTTTTCTTACTTAAGAAAGAGTCTGAAATAAAGGCTACATCAGTCATATATACTTGAGAGGGCATGGAAAGACAGTGTCACACAATCAGAAGAGTCTAATCTCCTGTTTACAGAGACAGCCAAAGTGCATCTTCTATATTTTAGGAACAGGGTATTTGTGCATGGAGTTTAAATGAAGTCCTTGTCCGTGTGCTTTATAAGTAGTAATAAATCAGTCAGGCTGATACTGAGGATTAAGAATGCTGAAGATCAAGCAAGCTGAAGATAAAAATGGTATGTTTTTCCTGTCACAGTGACCTATATAAGCCTACATCACCATAGTCCTAATAACAAATTCATTTTTGTGAGCAGAGGGAGTAATGGAGCTTGATTTCCTGAGGATCTGTGCCCTGCCCCACCAAAGCCCCGTTTTGCTGTGTCCTCAGCAACCCCCTCTCCCTCCTCCTCCCTAGGCAGCCCCATGGGGTGCCCTCCTGAGCTGCTGCAGAGCCATCAGCCAGAGCAAGGGTTGTTTCTCCATCCAGCGAGGTACTTTAGGGCTGGTACTGACTTCTTCTCAATCAGACCCCGATTTTCATACCTTGCCCTTGGCAGGTGTTGATTTTCACAGAACTGGTGAGACTTTCCAAGGGCTGAGGTCATTACTCATCACCCAAAAAGGCTCAAAACCAACCAAAGGGTTAAGCAGTTGCTGGGAAGCGGCTGTCAGGCAGCTGTTTGGACAGACAGACAGCTTGAGTGCCTCACTGCTGCGAGATGCCAGGCTAAAAATCCTTCTGATGATTCAGAGCTATTGCGATTTCCAGTCCACAGCTGGTGAGTGCGGGAAGGGCATCTTCTCGGCAGAAGGATAAAAGCTCTTGAGCTGTAAGGATTTTAATGAACTGGGATTTCAGACCAGAGTTCTTACTCTGAGCCAACTCGAGAAGCTGCAAGTGAGCAGTAGCCTCCTTCTGTCTCCACATCACCCTGCCTAAACAAGGATTTTAAATAGTGATGAGGGGGAAGGAGATTATCCCAGGACTTGTGTTGGATACAAGCTGTATGTCGTGTCTTCACAGCCAGGTTAAAAAGCTCTTTACTAACTTGGAAGCCACCAAGATATAATTATATACACATCGAGAGCCTCTTGCAGTGGAGGGAAGGCTGCTTGGCTGTGTCAAACAGGATTGCCATGAAAAAAAAAGAGAGATTTAAAGATGACATCAGGAACCATGCGAACACATTTGGTGATGGAATAAAGCTAACAGTTAATCACTTCCTTAGTGCCTGGAGGATTTCCCCATGTAAGGAAGGGGTTTCCCTGTTGCTCTGCTGTTTCCCATGTCTCTGGCATATGTTAGCCCAGCACTTGGCCCACAGTCAGGTTGGAATAAGATACCATCTCATTATATGCACACGTGTAAGCAGTAAATCTAACAGTTACTGTCCTGCCAAACCCTTCTGGGTTTTGAGGTATGAGAGAAACCAGTGCTCTTTGGGTTGAGGGAAATAAAAAAGCCAGCGAGTTTGCTTTGTGAGAGGATTTAATCTCAGTGTAATTTCTTGGGAATTTGTTTTGATTTATTTGATAATATGTTTTAAAAAACTTCTGTCTCTCTCCATGGTTGGGATGGTCTAAAAGCGTAAGAAATGCCTTTCTGGAACAAAGCAATCCTCCTTCTAGCCCAAGTAACTCTGGGAAATCAGATGCTGTTTAGGACAGCACATGAGTTTGGCCACTTCTGGCAGTCAGCTCCCCTTGTGCCACCTCCAGTATCCACTCTCGTTTACTGGGAGGTGTTAGAGGGTACTTCTCTGTCATGTTCCTTTTGTATCTTGCACTTCTTTTCTATGAATTTATCTAGCCCAGTTTGAACCTGCTGAAATTATCTACCTCCATAACCTCCTGTCACAGCAAGTTAGAGAAATATAAAAAATACTTATTTTAATCTGTTTTAAACTAATTTCCTAGATGTTGCCTTCCTTTCTTCATACTACTCGACTGTTCCTCTTTCTAGTGTGTTCCTCTCCATCACAAAGAGCCCAAAACTTGTAGGTTTTCCCTTGTCAGGCAACTGCTCAGTCATTTTGGTTGTTTTCCTCCATACCTGCTTTAACCCTGCTGCATCCTTCCTGAGATGCAGACCTTGAACTGTATGTACTCAAGTGTGCTTACACCAAAGTCATACATAGCAGCAAAATTAGGTCCTCTGTCGTGTTCTCGGTCCCCTTTTCTCATGATGCTGTTTTGGCTTTTGTTGATGACCAGAGAATTGTCAACAGTGACTCCTAGGACCCTGTTTTTTCTGACATGCTTGCTCTCTGTTCTGTATTCAGCATCAGGTAGGTGCAGTTTGGCTTATTTTCCCCTAGAAAATGTTGCCTTACCTTTATCTGCTCTGAAGCTTATCTGACACCTCTTTGTTTAGTTTTGTGTGGTCTTTCTTCACCATCAGCCTAAGGTTTGGTGGTCTGAAAAAGCTTGGAGCAATCTGTGAATCTGGAAGTTTCCCTGTGAATGTCCTTCACTGTATCTCTGCTGAATACGTTGAATAAAATTTGTTCCATTATTTTTCCTTGAAAGTAAAATGCCCAATTAAGCCTTACCCTTGGTGTCCTCTCCTTTAGCCAGCTTTTACTTCCTAAGGAAAACCTTTCTTCCAACCTTGTGGCCACTAATGTTTCTTTAAAAACTCTCTTTCAGCATGTCTACATTTTCTGCAGTGTTATAGTTGTAAACCACCCCAAATCTTAGTATCCAGCTCAAGCTGCTGCTTGATGGAGATTGAGCAATCGCCCGGTGGCTGCTAAGGTTGTCTTTACCCGGCTGCTGGGTTTGGAGTCGGTTTGGAATTACAGCTGAGTCACTTTTCCTTTCTTGAAAAGTTCATAAGGATATTTTCTTTTGGACAAAGACTGGCTAAAGTGAGGCTCAGAGAAATCAGGGCTTGGATTTCCTGGCTACTTCCTACACCTCTGCGTGGAGAGAGCGCCAAGAAGTATTGGTGCAGAAATAAAACCACCACTCTGACCACAGCTCCTGTCCCCGGTTCTCCTCCTTCCAGAAATGAGTACAGTGAATCACTGCTAGCCTATATCAACACTTTAACTTCCACCACACAGCCACAGCTAAGCAAACCAGTTTAGAGAGAACCAACACGCTCTTTTCTCCCTCTTTTTTTTTCTTTCCGTTTTCTTCCCCCTCATCGTTCTCTGTCCATCTTCTCCATAGCAACACTTGAGTGAGATTAGAGGCCCATCAGCTTTCATCCTCAGCAGACATTAGGCTGGACATTAGGAAAGAATTCTTCCCAGAAAGAGTGGTCAGAGCCTGGAATGGGCTGCCCAGGGAGGGGGTGGAGTCCCCATCCCTGACTGTGTTTAAGAGTAGATTGGATGTGGTGTTGAGTGATCTGGTGTAGGGGAGAACTTTGTAGAGTAGGGCTGATGGTTGAACTTGATGATCCCAAGGGTCTCTTCCAACATGAATGATTCTATGACAGTGCTAGAGGATGTTATTCCTTATTTTCACTCCTTTTCATGAATGGGCACTCATTAATTTGCCAAGTAAGATAAGGCCAGGTGAGGGCATGATGGGAGCATTATTTTTCTTCCCCTGCAAGTGTTTGAGTTAGCTGGAGTTGGAATAGCTATGTTTTCACACGTGTTTGTCATTTGCTTGTTTTATGTCTTTATACTAAACGGTTCATAATGTTCCTTTCATGCAAATACACTCCCAGAGGAGGGTACAACTGCAAAGCAATTCTGAAAAGTCACCAAATAAAGTGCAAAACACTGAGCTGTGTCTTCTTGAAAAGACATAAAGGTGTACAGTTGCCTGGGAACCTTGGGGAAAGGAGCTCCAGCTGACAGGGCCTCCAGGCACAGGGCTGGAGCTAAGAGTCTGAAAACGTAGGGGAAAGGGACCTGGGAGTCCTGGTGGGCAGCAGGATGACCATGAGCCAGCACTGTGCCCTCATGGCCAGGAAGGCCAATGGCATCCTGGGGTGTATTAGAAGGGGGGTGGTCAGTAGGTGGAGGGAGGTTCTCCTCCCCCTCTACTCTGCCCTGGTGAGACCCCATCTGGAATATTGTGTCCAGTTCTGGGCCCCTCAGTTCCAGAAGGACAGGAAACTGCTACCAAGATGATGAAGGGAGTGGAGCATCTCCCATAGGAGGAAAGGCTGAGGGAGCTGGGGCTCTTTAGTTTGGAGAAGAGGAGACTGAGGGGTGACATTATTAACATTTATAAATATGTAAAGGGTGAGTGTCAGGAGGATGGAGCCAGGCTCTTCTCAGTGACACCCAATGACAGGACAAGGGGCAATGGATGCAAGCTGGAACAGAGGAGTTTCCACTTAAATATAAGAAAAAACTTCTTTATGGTGAGGGAACACTGGCAGGGGCTGCCCAGGGAGGGTGTGGAGTCTCCTTCTCTGGAGACATTCCAAACCCGCCTGGAGGCGTTCCTGTGTGACCTGCTCTGGGTGTCCCTGCTCCAGCAGGGGGATTGGACTGGGTGAGCTTTCAAGGTCCCTTCCTATCCCTGAGATTCTGTGAAGATGTCACTGCTAATTGCAGGGGCTTGGACTAGATGATCTTTAAAGGTCCCTTCCAAACCAATCCATTCCATTCCATGAAAGGGCTCTAATTTGTTAGAAAGAGGCGGGTAACTGGTATGTCCTTTAGTAAGAGTTGCAGCCATGAATGCAAAGATAATGCAGTGCTTCAAGACCTCAGTTGGCCCTGTAGTCATTAGGAACAGTGTTTTGGTCAGAGCCAGTACTTTGTCATTGATAGATTGTCTTTATTTTGAGTTTGTTAACCCTTCCTTGGACATGAGGCATTAGCTGTTGCTGGGATGGTGTGATACAGAGGTTCCGACTGAGTCAGGGTTCCTCAGAAGGGTTCTTTCTAGTTTCTTAGTATTTCTGAATATTTGCTGTTCCCAGCAGAAGAGAAATAACATGATCTTGCTCTGGATGAGCTGCCAGGCAGTGGGGAGACTCAAAAACAGCAGAATGGAGCGCGTGGAGACAGCGTAAAGCGATTTAACAACTAAACTTTCTGCAAGCTGCAGTTTCTCCATCCTTGGCCAGCATCAGCTTGTTGATGCCATGGATTTCTATTAAAGTTCTTGGGAAGAGAAAGGGTGCTGGTGTTACTGATCAGTCTGGTGGTTGTGCTATGGATCGGTCTGATGGTTGCACTGTAGACCAGCTCAGGAAGGAGTTGTCGTTCCTTGATCTGGATGTTTGGGCTCTGCAGGCAGGAGCTGATGACTGTGGAACAGCAACTAATGGGATTGTGTGTGTCCATGTGGCCATAAACATAGTGGGGGTCTTCTTCCTTCTGTGTGTTTGATTAGAGAGTGGCTAATGGGCCCTAATGCCTGGAATCCTAAATGAGGAATGTGTTTAAACATAATGCCTGTTGTATGCATAATCTCTGTTGAGAAGTTATCACATATTTGAACTGTGCTTTGTACTTTCTAAAACCCAATTTGCAGTCACTGTTTTGGTAGTTACAGTTAGAACTCTGGCCTTGATGTTCCCTATTTCTCCTCTTTTATATTACAATGTAGTATAAAGTGTCAAGTAAAATTGTTACTGTTTTCTTCCAGGGTTGAAAAAAAAAGTGTGTTTTTTCTGCTTTCGTTATCTTAAAACCTCATTTTCAGTAGGCTGGGCAGAAAATCTGGTACGTGGCAAACAGAGAGTAGTTTAAGCCTGGAAACCACAGCACTGACTTCTACCTCTTCAGGTAACATGAAATAGGCCTTACAGGGTTTGGACACGGTCTGTATCTGATAAGGAGTCCTCTAAGCAGATGGTGTAAAAGAAGTCCAGAAGATGCTCCCTGAGGCCTCTCACCACCCTGAAGCCCCGATGTGAATAGTGCAAAGGCTGTGAAAATGGGATTGTATATGCAGGGCTGGTTTAACTCCATCATCTATTTTCTAGGCACCATAACCTATATCAGAGAGGTAGTTACAAATTACCAAAGACCAACATGGTCCTCTCCAGGAAACCATCAACAAAACACACCTAAAAACGGTTTAGGTGGGCTTTAAGATACCACCAGCCTGTTTAGGAGAGCACCCTGTGCACCGCTGGGGGTCTTCTCTGAACAGAGGACACGTCTCCAGGAACAAGAATATAGAATCATAGAATCATAGAATCATTTAGGTTGGAAGAGACCCCTGGGATCATCAAGTCCAACCATCAGCCCTACTCTACAAGTTCCCCCCTACACTAGATCTCTCAACACCACATCTAATCTGCTCTTAAACACAGTCAGGGATGGTGACTCCACCACCTCCCTGGGCAGCTGATTCCACTGGCTGACCACTCTCTCCGTGAAAAATTTTTTCCTAATGTCTAGCCTAACCCTACCCTGCTGCAGCTTGCAGCCATTCCCTCTTGTCCTGTCGCTCATTGCCCGTGAGAAGAGACCAGCACCAATATCTCTACAGTGCCCTTTCAAGCAGTTGTAGAGAGTGATGAGGTCTCCCCTCAGCCTCCTCTTCCTCAGACTAAACAACCCCAACTCCCTCAATCGATCCTCATAAGCCT
>VZTM01010900.1:41579-61994 GCA_013400555.1 Jacana jacana | reverse complement strand
GGCATCCTGGGGTGTATTAGAAGGGGGGTGGTCAGTAGGTGGAGGGAGGTTCTCCTCCCCCTCTACTCTGCCCTGGTGAGACCCCATCTGGAATATTGTGTCCAGTTCTGGGCCCCTCAGTTCCAGAAGGACAGGAAACTGCTACCAAGATGATGAAGGGAGTGGAGCATCTCCCATAGGAGGAAAGGCTGAGGGAGCTGGGTCTCTTTAGTTTGGAGAAGAGGAGACTGAGGGGTGACATTATTAACATTTATAAATATGTAAAGGGTGAGTGTCAGGAGGATGGAGCCAGGCTCTTCTCAGTGACACCCAATGACAGGACAAGGGGCAATGGATGCAAGCTGGAACAGAGGAGTTTCCACTTAAATATAAGAAAAAACTTCTTTATGGTGAGGGAACACTGGCAGGGGCTGCCCAGGGAGGGTGTGGAGTCTCCTTCTCTGGAGACATTCCAAACCCGCCTGGAGGCGTTCCTGTGTGACCTGCTCTGGGTGTCCCTGCTCCAGCAGGGGGATTGGACTGGGTGAGCTTTCAAGGTCCCTTCCTATCCCTGAGATTCTGTGAAGATGTCACTGCTAATTGCAGGGGCTTGGACTAGATGATCTTTAAAGGTCCCTTCCAAACCAATCCATTCCATTCCATGAAAGGGCTCTAATTTGTTAGAAAGAGGCGGGTAACTGGTATGTCCTTTAGTAAGAGTTGCAGCCATGAATGCAAAGATAATGCAGTGCTTCAAGACCTCAGTTGGCCCTGTAGTCATTAGGAACAGTGTTTTGGTCAGAGCCAGTACTTTGTCATTGATAGATTGTCTTTATTTTGAGTTTGTTAACCCTTCCTTGGACATGAGGCATTAGCTGTTGCTGGGATGGTGTGATACAGAGGTTCCGACTGAGTCAGGGTTCCTCAGAAGGGTTCTTTCTAGTTTCTTAGTATTTCTGAATATTTGCTGTTCCCAGCAGAAGAGAAATAACATGATCTTGCTCTGGATGAGCTGCCAGGCAGTGGGGAGACTCAAAAACAGCAGAATGGAGTGCGTGGAGACAGCGTAAAGCGATTTAACAACTAAACTTTCTGCAAGCTGCAGTTTCTCCATCCTTGGCCAGCATCAGCTTGTTGATGCCATGGATTTCTATTAAAGTTCTTGGGAAGAGAAAGGGTGCTGGTGTTACTGATCAGTCTGGTGGTTGTGCTATGGATCGGTCTGATGTTTGCACTGTAGACCAGCTCAGGAAGGAGTTGTCGTTCCTTGATCTGGATGTTTGGGCTCTGCAGGCAGGAGCTGATGACTGTGGAACAGCAACTAATGGGATTGTGTGTGTCCATGTGGCCATAAACATAGTGGGGGTCTTCTTCCTTCTGTGTGTTTGATTAGAGAGTGGCTAATGGGCCCTAATGCCTGGAATCCTAAATGAGGAATGTGTTTAAACATAATGCCTGTTGTATGCATAATCTCTGTTGAGAAGTTATCACATATTTGAACTGTGCTTTGTACTTTCTAAAACCCAATTTGCAGTCACTGTTTTGGTAGTTACAGTTAGAACTCTGGCCTTGATGTTCCCTATTTCTCCTCTTTTATATTACAATGTAGTATAAAGTGTCAAGTAAAATTGTTACTGTTTTCTTCCAGGGTTGAAAAAAAAAGTGTGTTTTTTCTGCTTTCGTTATCTTAAAACCTCATTTTCAGTAGGCTGGGCAGAAAATCTGGTACGTGGCAAACAGAGAGTAGTTTAAGCCTGGAAACCACAGCACTGACTTCTACCTCTTCAGGTAACATGAAATAGGCCTTACAGGGTTTGGACACGGTCTGTATCTGATAAGGAGTCCTCTAAGCAGATGGTGTAAAAGAAGTCCAGAAGATGCTCCCTGAGGCCTCTCACCACCCTGAAGCCCCGATGTGAATAGTGCAAAGGCTGTGAAAATGGGATTGTATATGCAGGGCTGGTTTAACTCCATCATCTATTTTCTAGGCACCATAACCTATATCAGAGAGGTAGTTACAAGTTACCAAAGACCAACATGGTCCTCTCCAGGAAACCATCAACAAAACACACCTAAAAACGGTTTAGGTGGGCTTTAAGATACCACCAGCCTGTTTAGGAGAGCACCCTGTGCACCGCTGGGGGTCTTCTCTGAACAGAGGACACATCTCCAGGAACAAGAATATATACATAACATGAACTATCTGAGCAGCAGGTACATAATAGGAAGATGAAGAAGCCCCATCTACTGTGCACCTTTGTGTGAGGGAGACCGGACCACCATCACCACCAGTCACCCTCTCAGGGTGGCAGGAGCAGTGGTTTCCCAAGGCAGGCTNGAATATATACATAACATGAACTATCTGAGCAGCAGGTACATAATAGGAAGATGAAGAAGCCCCATCTACTGTGCACCTTTGTGTGAGGGAGACCGGACCACCATCACCACCAGTCACCCTCTCAGGGTGGCAGGAGCAGTGGTTTCCCAAGGCAGGCTTACAAAAAAATGGAAAGGGAACTAATATTCATGGCTAGACTTTGTAGCAAAAATCACAGACTGGGCAGGAACACAGCTTTCCTAGAATGCCACAGGCTTTTCCTGGTGGGTCTTCCAGCGTTTCTACCCCGTCTTTACACCACAGAGGCTGTCACCTCTCCTCTTCTGAATCCTTTGTACCACAGAGGTGCAAACTGTCCTTTTCTTTAGAGTCCTTTAATTGGTGAAATTCAGCAAATACTGCCTGTCTGTGGCCAGCCTGAAGCTCGCTGTGCTCTTTCAGACCTGAGGAGATGCTCCTCTGACCCAGAGCTCACCCCTTTTTCCTGGATGTAGCAGCTGATGTGTAAAAGCAGTTGTCTCTCTGCAAGCCTGACCCTACTTGCACTCCCAGACCCTTGCAGCTACACCCCCTCCCCAAACACTGTTACCGCTGTGGGGTGTCCTTATCTGTAAAAAAAGATGTCAATCAGTCTTTATTCTTAATGAGGCCTTGTGGTTCAGGTGGGAATGGGCCCCAGGAGGTCTCCAGCCTGACCTCCTGCTCACAGCCAGCTCAGCTGTGAGATTTTGGTGGCTTTTAATGATGGGTCTGAGCTTTAAAGAAGGCAGACAAAGGCAGAAATGCTTTGAAGGGCCTTTTGTGTGCGCAGGTGTCGCACGACCGGGGCGTCCTGTCGGTGTAGACCCAAGGTCAACTTAATACATCTTCGCCTGTCTTTTTCTATCCCTGCTGGGTCCCTATCTGCAAGGAAAGGAAAAAAAAAAACCAAAACAAACAAGTCAAAACCAAGAAGTCCCCTCCGATTGTCTCCTGCCAACCTGTATTCATGTTGATGTAGACCGAGATGCCTCGCTATGACCGTTGGAGTCTCCTGATTGAGATGCTGCTTTCAGATCTCCTGTCCCCACACGCACGTTCAGCTGCATCTCGGAAGAAAGCTCCTCTCTCTCTCTTTTTTTTTCCCATTTTTTTTGGATTTATTTCCTGGGACCTTTGTAAACATGACTATATGACAGGAGCGTTAAGCAAGAATCCAAAGGTTTTGGACGCTTTGTGTTTTCAGTTCCTTTTCTTTTGCTGCAGTTCCCGGTGCCAGTATTGACGGGCCTCGAATGCCACCCAGTGGTGGAAAGGCAGGGCACCTTCCAGCCTGCTGGCAAACTGCCTCCGGCCACGGCAAATTGCCAGGGAAAATCCTTTTTCCCTTGACAGCGCATCCTTTTTGTGCCCTATTTTGTAGGGAAATCGGAAACCATATAAACGTGTTTTATACGTCGGGTCGCAGCAACCCAAAACCCACCCGGTGTTTCACAGTTCTTTAAAAGGTGAGACAGAAGTAGCCCTGAATGTGTCTGGCTTTAAAAAGCTCCAGCTTTAAACGACTGCGAGGGCTTACTTCTTAATCGCCATCAGGGGTTCGGGGGTTTTTAGGTGGTATTTTCTCTTGGGATTGGCTCCATCGAGAGGGGTAAAACGTGAGCTGAGGTGGAGGGGGACTGATTCCATTGGCGTCAACCATTTCCACACGAGGCTTTGGAATATCGGCACTGGGTATTCCAGAAACTCAACACACAGAGGCTGCAAAATACTCCCTGTTGAGAGTACATTGTTGCTTAAGTAAAAGTAGTTTCTGACTTTCCCCTGGTGTGGATTCAGTAAGGATTTGATTCTACCCAATTACAAAAACACAGGCTGGCTGCAGGTAGCAATAGACTCTATCAGTTCAGTACACAGCAGGTTTGTTTGGGGGTTAAAAATACATACTGGTTTTTGGAAAAGTTTGAATTGGATTAAAAAAAAAACCAAACACAAACACAAAGCATACAAAATAAACACAGTTCTTAAAATGGTTATAATTCTTTGGTTCTTAAACCACAATTTGAAAAGTCAGGTTTCTGCTGTTTTCTCTCCTCACCCAGTGTCTGCTTTTCCCTGCCACTTAATGATCACAGAATGGTTTGGGTTGGAATAAATCCTTAAGATCATCCAGTTCCAAACCCCCTGCCCTGGGCAGGGACACCTCCCACCAGAGCAGGTTGCTCCAAGCCCCATCCAGCCTGGCCTTGAACCCCCCCAGGGATGGGGCAGCCACAGCTTCTCTGGGCAACCTGTTCCAGGGTCTCACCACCCTCACAGCAAAGAATTTCTTCCTAATGTCAAATCTGAATCTACACTCCTGGAAATAAAGAATGAGCAAAGAGGTAAATGGCCAGAAAGTGGAAAGAACCAATTAAAATTTTAAAAAAGGAACATGTTGTTTTATTATTTTATTTCTTCTTACAAAGAAGAACATTTTCTGAATTATATCTCTGCAAAAATATGATTTGCAGTCTTTTAAAGCTCATCTTGTTTGGGGTAATATTTCTGACTTAAGATACTTTCTACTCAGTCACCTCTGCTTTTCAGTGAGATGCATGTCAAACTATGATTTCTCACCCTCCAGCAAGATTCCCTGATTGTGCTCTGAGCTGGGACCGTTTCTGCTGCCCAGTGCTAGACCACCACTGAGGGTCACCCCGTGTCCTCAAGCCTTGGGCTTCTGTGTGGACCCTTCCTCACCAATTGCCTTGCAAGGATTTGGAGTGCAGAGGTGAACGGATGATATTCATGCTGTGTCCACCTACCAGTTCCCTTCTCCTGGGCTACTCTTAGACCTGGTTGTTCATACTGGTAACCAGAAACGCCGTGTTGGTTTGAACCATCTAGCACAAATCCCAGACTGGGTTGGAGAGTGAGCATCGGGGATTTTTCCAATATAGCCTTAGTTTTGGAGGACAAGTTTGGAAGAGGACAGACCACCCCAGCTGGCCTCAGGAGGGGAAACAAAGATGGTTGAGGGTCAGTGCCTTTTGTGCACAAGTCCTGGGCGGAACGTAGCACTCCCTGAAATAAACCCTGACTCCCTGGCAGTGCTCGTGGTTCTGTTTGGCATTGGCATCAGTGGTAACTCGGTCCTTAGGTGTTGTGGTGAGGCATGAAGTGGTACCTGCTTCTGTTTTCATTTCATCTGAGGTTTTGANAAGAGACCAGCACCAACCTCTCTACAGTGTCCTTTCAAGCAGTTGTAGAGAGGGATGAAGGGGCAGTCAGTCACTGGAATGGGCTGGCCAGGGAGGTGGTGGAGTCACCATCCCTGACTGTTTCAGAGTGGATTGGATGTGGTGTTGAGGGATCTGGTGTAGGGGAGAACTTGTAGAGTAGGGCTGATGGTTGGACTTGATGATCCCAAGGGTCTCTTCCAACCTGAATGATTCTATGATTCTGTGTTTGGGAGGACTTGCTATGGGATGGGGACTGTGGAATCAGTGATGCCAGTGACTTCCCCAAGTATAATTTTCAGGGAAGCTATTGCAACGGCGGTGGCATACACTTTGGGGTTAACTCTCCAAATCCACCTGTCTCCAGACACTAATCCCAGAAAGGAGGCATTGCTCAGTTCTGTTGGTGGTACTTCTCTTTACCCTGTGCTTTGACAGGCATATTCCCAGTGCCTTTTTCATAAAGATCCTGCATACGCTTCTCTTGATGAGGCAAAGCACATCTCTCTTTTATCTGCTGCATCTCACAAGGACCAAAGTGCTCTTAGAAACCAGGATTCGTAGCAGTTCTAAATGAGCTGAAAAATAAGCACAAGCACGGATCAAGCCTTGAAAACGAAGAGCCTAGCATAAAAGTAATAAAATTATTAGCAGCAATAGTTTGTAAGTTTATTTCCCTGCTGGCTTTACAGGCTTTAGTGGTACCTCCTTTTCAAGCTTGCCTGTCTTACATGTACACCCACATCTTGGAGGAAGGCACCCAAATGGGATGCCTGTGGTCCAGGGTGCCAGGTTCTTCCAGCATCTGCCTCTGCTCCCCAGCTCTGACTGTCTTCCTCAGGCTTCCCAGAGGGTTCAGCGTCTCCCTTCGTTTGTAGGGTCAGCCACTGATTCCTGAGGGATATCCTGGAGGGATAGAGGAATTTGATTCAGGGAGCAGAGAGGGAGTGGGGTTTCTACACTGAGTTAATCCTGACAGCAGAAGGCACCTGTACTTTTTGTGTGAGTGTTTGTAGCTGCCTGCAGAGTACCCTGTGGTCAATGCCACGAGTTCTGTTGGTGCTCAGGACAGTGGTAGTACCAGCAGGCAGCAGAGATCTCCTGTCCTGGCAAAGCTAGCTGCAGTTTGTGTGGGTCCACCCGAATTTCTGTCAGTCCTGCACAATCTGAGGCCGTGGCTGTCACCTCCGAAGAACCTGATGGGTACATTGTCCAGCCACATCAAGACCTGGTGCCATCCTAGTGCTGCACAAGCGTGTTTTCTGCCTGGCAGAAGAGCTTCTGCCGGGAGCATCTAGTTTTTAAGAGTCTGGGGAGAGTGTTGTGCTGTTTGGAGGGTTCCTCTCTATTTCCACATAGTGTAGTTAAACTCTCTTTTCCAGCGGCACAGGAACAAGCTTGGAGCAGATAATTTCTTTACAAAACATCCCCATTTTTCACCAGGACCTCTTCTTATGTTTCTTTCTCACTTGGTTTTCTGTCACTGGGGGTGCAAATATTCCTGTTGAGAGCCTGTGCCTATCTGCTGGCTCCTCTCTACCTCGCAGCGGCATATCCTGCGTCTGCCAGCAGATGCCATCAAAACTAATCAAATGTGAGAAGCTCCAGGTTCAGGAGGTGGGGACAGCCCTGCTTCTTTTCCACTTTCTCCTCTGCTCTTCACAGCAAGGCCAGAAAGGTGAAAGAATGATTAAAGAAGGACTGGAAATAATTCCAAAGAAGAGGTTAAAGAGCATGTAAGTTTGATGTCTTCAGGCTGACCGCATCCGATTAAACCAGAATGGGAAGAACTAGTCAAAGCCATCGCTGTGTAATTAACAATCATCACAGGGAATTAAAGGAGTGTGGGGAGGCTTAATGTGCCTGCGTTTAGAAAAGTGCAAGCAGGGCTTGAATAATAATTCTTTAAAAAGATAAACCTTCTCCAGGCCCCACCAGACTAACTCTGAGAGGACGCAAGGACACACTTCTAAGCCATCAATCTGTGTCCACCTCCTCAAGTAGAAAGAAACAGTCAGCAGAGATTCGTTGAAAATAAATTGTGTCAAAAAAACCTGTCTTCATTCTTTGACAGGATAATGGCCTACTCTACGAGGGAAAGTGAGAAATGTAATTTAGCTTACATTTAAGTCAAACTTCTGCTACAGCTACTGGATATGTTATTTTCAAATCATGTCTGGGTGTAGAGGAAATTTTCCTTCCTAGCTGAGTGCCGAGGTAGCAGAAAAGCTATGCTCATAAATAATTTTCAAGGATTCACTGACTTTTCCAGTGCAGTCCTGTGGGACAAGACCTCAGGGCAGCTCTAATAATTGTTTTTATTAATGATTTGGATGATAAACCGGATGGGATCCTTACAAAGTTTGTGGGTGGGTGACATTAAGCGTTCAGCGTTTTTATATCCCTTAGAGGAGAAAAATATATTGGGCAATGATTCCAAAATCAAGGCAATGAAATGAAAACAAAAGGCAAGTGAAAGTGCAACACACAGGAAGTCTAATGCAAAGCACATATTTAAAAATAATGATCTTTATAAAAGCTCAGCTCTCGGGGAGAAGGTGTTTGTGGGAGGACTGTGTCCCATCAGGGCTGCAGGACACATGAGCTGTGAAGAAAAGCTGGGGGTACAGGCTTATTTAGCCCCGAAAAGGGAGGACTGGAGGGAGTTATTGTCTTGTAGCCGACAGAGAATTCTTATCTAGACATCAGTAGAAAGGGTGGTGGGATGAGACACAGAATAAAACTCAGCTTAATGTACAACCAGGAAGATTTAGGTAAAAACCAGTTAGGGAGAGAACTTGTAGGTACAGAGGCAGCTGGAGCATACTGGACGTGGTCAACATCTACATTCAGAAAGCTCAATACACAAGGGATTTGGAATGGATTTGATGCTGGTCTCTGAAGCAGGGGGTGGGGAGGCTGCAGAAGCAAGGAGAGGTGGAACATTACTATCAGACAGGTTAGATGCCTAGCTACCTCCTAGACCTGTTAGATGCCTGGATTGCCATCCCCTCCACCTGCTTAGCAGAGAACCACTTGTGCTCTCCTTCCCTAGTCGGTGCCTGCCAGGGATATTTGAGAATGCCACCTGAGGATAAATGGCTATTTTCTATACAGGGTTTATGTACTTCACTGAAAAGCAACTTTTTCATGCATATGTGAGGTGGAGGAAAAGTGATTGGCTGTAAAGCCTGGAGCTCAGAGATATGCATGAGAGATTTCTCTTGCTGCTAAAGGTCATTTGTTTTTCTGGTAAACACATGCTTGTTTAAGTGGTGTGCTTCCTAGAATACTTCCCTCCTGGGATAAGAGTTGCTGAAGAGCATTCCGATACTTAAATGTGCACCGTATGGGGCATTTCATACTTGTAAGTACTTCTGGTAATAGGCACTCAGCTAGAGAGGAATAAGAAGAAAGTGTGTCATTCTGAGCTTGATACTGAATGGAGGCTGGTTTCTTATCTTCTACTGTTGACTTGAGGGGAAGTTGATTGACTTCTTTTTCTGGATTAAAAACTGGCTGGAGGGCTGGGCCCAGAGAATGGTGGTGAATGGAGTTAAATCCAGTTGGTGGACAGTCATGAGTGGTGTCCCCCAGGGCTCAGTGTTTGGCTCTTTAATCTCTTTATCAATCATCTGGATGAGAGAATTGAGTACACCCTCAGTCAGTTCGCAGATGGCATCAAGTTGGGTGGGAGCGTTGACCTGCTGGAGGGTAGAAAGGCTTTGCAGAGGGGTCTGGGCAGGCTGGATCAATGAGCCGAGGCCGATGGGATGAGGTTCAATAAGGCCAATTGCTGGGTCCTGCACTTGGGTCACAACAACTCCATGGACGCTACAGACTTGGAGAAGAGTGGCAGGAGCAAGGTGGAAAAGGCCCTGGGGGCGTTGGTTGACTGTGCTGAACACAAACCAGCAGTGTGCCCAGGTGGCCAAGAAGGCCAACAGCATCCTGGCCTGGATCAGGAACAGCATAGGGAGTAGGAGTGGGGAGGTAACCATCCCCCTCTACTCAGCGCTGGTGAGGTCCCACCTCAAGTACTGTGTCCAGTTTTGGGCCTCCAACCCAAAAAAGTCATTGAAGTGCTGGAGTGGATCCAGAGAAAGGCAGTTAAGCTGATGAGGGGTCTGGAGAGTAAGTCTTATGAGATGCTGCTGAGGGAGCTGGGTGTGCTCAGCCTGGAGAAGAGGATGCTGAGGGGAGACCTTCTCGCTCTCTACAATTCTCTGAAAGGAGGGTGTAGAGAGGTGGGGGTTGGTCTCTTCTCCCAAGTCACAGGTGATGGGACAAGAGGAAATGGCCTCAAGTTGTGCCAGGGGAGGTTCAGACTGGAGATTAGGAGACGTTTTTTCACAGAAAGTGTTATCAAGCCTTGGAATGAGCTGCCCAGGGAAGGGGTTGAGGCACCATCCCTGGAGGAATTTAAAAGAGGGGTTGACACAGAGCTTAGTGACATGGTTTAGTGATGACTTGTTTTTTTCAGAGATAGATTGATGGTTGGATTAGATGATCTGAAAGGTCCCTTCCTTCCAACCTATACAATTCTATGATTCTGTGATTTACAACTTGTGGGCCTCAGGTTTCTTGCGTACTGACATATGCAGAAAAACAATCATCTTAAGAAAAAGTAATTGTCTGTGCAGTGAGGCTTCGATACTGGCCTTGAAATCCTCATTATTAGGTGTGAGATTGTCATTACTTTGTTCAAACTCTGCTCTTTGTTCAAGTTTTGTTGGAAACACAATGGCTGTGGCATAGATGTTGGAAATTATTTCTCTTCACCAGAAGTGGAATTCATTAAATCTCCTAGGTACTAGGGCTACCTCTATAACCAGTGGAGAGAGACACATCCCTGTACAGGGCTCATTTATGTCCTTCTTGCATAGTGAAGACTACATGGGTACTTCAGGTGCCACATTTGTGGATGGCCAAAAAGTGGGTGAAACAAATCCCACCTGAATGTTTCCTACAGCACCCGTCACTAGCTGGTGACATGAACCTCATAGTGCTTCCACTATTGTACATCACGATGGTAGAGCAGCATCCACCCTATCTATCCATGCTCAGCTTGCTAGTTTGGGCTCTGCAGTGGCACTGCTGGGGCCTGGGGCAGAGAGGAGGACAGAGAGGAAGATGAGGTGGATGGTGGTGTCTCAAGGAGAAGGCTAATGGGTCAGGAGGAACAGAGCACTGGGGGCCTTAGGAGGCAGACCCTGAAAAGGGGTGCAGGTGGGAGGTGATGGTGGAAACTGGTGTTAAATACCTTCTGTTGCATTATGTAGTTTCTTGTACTGCACACCAAATGGCTGGGTTTAACCAATTTTTTTTGGTCTTCCTTCCTGTATACTTTTGTGCAGCCAAAGTTTACTCAGCAAATATTAATATTAAGCAAATATGGAATATGCTGTCAGCAAACATCGGCAGCAGAGGCTGGAGTGTGAGTATCAGTGTCTTCTTCCACGGCTGAGCTGAGCAGGAGAGCTATCGGGGGTCTGTGAGAAATTGCAGCAATGCAGCAACCTTCAGACTGGAAGCCTTAAAAATACACAGCATTTTGAGGGGGCTTTTCCAACCATAAGGTCTGAGTAGCTCCAGTCTGTTTATGGGCAAGACAAGCAGAATAGGAAGGAAGATCTGTCTGGTGATAAGTGCCTGGAGGCTGCTGAAAAGAATAGTGCTTTTTTTTCCCTTTGTCGGTCGTAGATAGCAAATAAAGCTTTCTGTTGCTGAACGAAATGAATCAGGGAAATGGGCTGTCTGGGGAAGATGAGGCATCTCCATCACTGGAGGACTTTAAGATCAGATTGAACCACCATTTGTCAGAAGTGACATGGCTGGAGGTGACCCTGCCTTGAGGCGGGGGAATGGATGAGGCCCTTCCAGCCTTATGATCTACTGGCTGCCGGAGATGGATTATCTTCCACAGACACATCTGTTGGCATCAACACCACGGCAATGTGTTTGTCAGGCTGTTAGATCCCTGCAAGTAGGGGAGTGAGGGACTGGGGAATCTGTTTAGGAAGCCTATTTTAAAAAGCCTGAGCGTAACACTTGCTGCTCCTAATATGGCAAATTGGGTCAGACAGCACTGCACTTTCTAAAGAACTATGGTGAGGGTTTGGTTGGTTTGGTGTTGTTTGTTTTGAAATGTGAGTTATTCTTGATTAAGGAAAGACCTGAGTGATGTTAGACAGATCTGTGGGAGTTACAGCATCTTCCTGACACTGCCCTGGGCACAGAGCCCCTTCCCTGCCTCCTCCCTCTGCTCCCTGTTCTTCCCTCTCACACTGCACTTTTGAACAGAGCCTCAGGTGACATAATATATGTCCCTTATAGTGTCCATGTGGACCAAAATGGAATCCAGAGTGGTTGGCTGGCTGGGCAAAGGCCCGGCACAGTGTCCAAATCTGCTTTCACCAGCTCAGGATCTGCTTCCCAGGATGTGTGAAATGCCACATGTGTCACAGTGATCTAGACAGCCTCTTTTGGCTCTGGTTGCCTTTGTAGCTAGTACCAGCTGGACTTTGGGCACCAAAATCTGTGCTTGACAGCATCAGGTGGAAAATGGCAACATGGGCAGTCTCCCAGTGACCATCAGGATTGCTGGGACAGCAGGATGGTGGTAGAAATGGTAATAAAATCTGCAAGTGTCATCATCATTATGCCCTAGGTGTCAGTATAGGTATGTGTCTCAAGGCAGAATCAGGGATTCAGAGTCTGGCAGCATCGTATCTGATGCTGATGTGTGTGAATTGTGGCAGTGACTGGTGAGGCCTCAGTGTAGGAAGAAATTGCTCCTCCCGTGGTTGCAAATAGCAAAAATACTTTGCCTTGACAGAGACTGGGTGGGATATAGGTGTCCAGTCAAGGGCTCCAAAATAGTCGGGCACACTGCTCACAGGAAGGGGTGGCGAGGCCTGGGCTGGTACAGAGAGGAATGAACTGGAGAGGACGCAGATGACAGCTTGTAGGCTTCCGTGAAGATGGCCACCATTAACTTGCTGATGGTGAGCTCCTAATCTGGGACAGGGGGGATAGGAAACTGAAGGGACCGGATTTCAGAAGACAGCAATTACCTGTATCTGGACGCACAGTTAGGACTCGATACTGGTGAGCTGCCATTACAAAACTGATGGCTGCTCTGGGCCCAGGACCATGAAGATCTACATCCTCAAACTAGTGGTGTAGAGCTCTCCTGGATCAGGAGTATAGGCTAGTCCCAGCAGGGTGCTTGTGACTTATCCATAATGGTTAACACAGAATCTGTCTACAGCTCGTGTTGCTGGTATTGGTGCTGGGGCTTCAGCTCCTAAGATATCCCCGGGATATCCACAATAGAGGTGACAGAGACGGTTCTTATTTTTATCCCCAGGTTTTCATGTCTTTTGCTTGGAGTTAGGTGAATCATAAGACTGTCTTTGTTTGCGCCACTTTTCCCCTGTGTGCTCATGTATTCACTGCAGAGAGGTGGCTATTTCCTTTATCTGGACATATACTCTCACCTTCATTTCCCTGGGTAGCCTTGCTGTTTCCAGTACCCTACACATGACTGATTTGAAGAAGTGAAGTAGGAAATACTTTTATGTGATTCAAAGCAAGACCAAAGCATGTGCTTAGTGATGAAAAAGAGGGAAATCCTCTCCCCTGTTTGCACAGAGCATGTTTTCTAGAGACCTTACTTTAAAAAGGTCAAACCAGAAAACTTATTCTTGGATGACTGTGTTCCAGAGTTCAAGTGTGTACGTGCAGTTGCTGACACAGAAGGCAGGAATGTAAGCTCCCACTGGTGCCAGAGGAATCTAGGCCTTCATTCAGTTGCCCACAGGTAGGCCTCTGGTGACTCTGAGGTGCCCTGCAGTGTCCTGCTGTTGCTTTGCAAAGGTACAGGTCTGTGAGGCCTGTGTCATGCCCAGATGCAGGTGTCTCCTCCTGCACATCCAGGAGGAGACAACAAGGATACAACAAGGGGACAATCACAACCCCTGACTCCAAAGACTACACTGGGCAGATTGCTCCTGGCTGTAATGGGAGCAGGCAGACCCAGCCACATGCGGGAACTTCTCAGTAAACATCTAAATTTCAGTATCTTCATCTGCAGCCAGATCTCATCCAATCTGTCCCCATTTCAGACACCCCTTGATATCCCTTTTGTGCTCCCAATCTCAGCCTTATTGGGCTAGGGATATGATGCAGCCTTGGCCATTTGGGATTTCAATTTGATTTGCAACTGCTGGCAAAGGGCAACTGAGCTCTACACCCTCTCCTTTTTAAGAGGAGGGTTACATGAAGTAATCAGAACTCTTGGGTTTTGTCTCTAGAAAACAAAGTATTCAATTGGGCACCAAAAGTCTTTGAAATTTCCATAGGTCACAAAGCCAACTACCACGTTTCCTGTTCTAGGAAGAGAATGAGCTTGATGTCAGGCATAATGTAGCAATTGCATTGGCAGGAATTATTAGAGAAAAACATGTGGCAAAGCTGCTTTAGAGCCAATGAGAGAATTTGTAGCTATGGAAGCCTTTGATTTTTGCTCTTCAATTACCTCCTCTTCTCAAGATGCTCGCTTGTCACGAATAGTGGATAGGTTAAAAAGATGATGAAATTGTGGGTTTCCAGGAAAAAATGAAGACTGACGCGAAGAAGCGTGTGCCTAGTACACCTGGTAAACAGTGGAAACAACGTGTGGACTAAGTTGGTAAAAAGCTAGAAAACTACCACTGGAAAATACTCAGTGTAGAGTAACTGGGAAGCTCAGGGCACATAAGGTAAGTGACATAAATGAGAGCTTACAGGAACAGATTCATCACCACAGCACACCTGTCTGTTTCCTTCTACTTATCTCAAAATACCCTTTAAAAATGTTTTTCTGCTGCTTTCAGTGAAAACTTTAAATAGGATTTGCCTGATTTTTTTAGGCTTGTGCCTGTTAATTTTTGATGGTGCTTTGACAAATTGCATGCCTAACAAATGATGTTCAAAGCCTGGCTGTGAAATAAACCCTCCTAATTAACAGAACCTAATTGTTAACTCAAGAAGCAGCAGGTCTTCTTTATCAACCCCAAACTCCCCTCAGGGTTCTGTAGCCCTGACACAGGCACTTATTCTCACTACAAAAGAAGCTGGATGTTCTGGAGTGTTTCCCAAGGTGACTATTTCGTGTCCATCCCCAGGAATGGCATTTTTGGAGGGTCGGCCACCGGCTGCCCCTTCGAATCAAACTCTTTGGTGATGACAGTTGCAAGGAGGGGGAAAAGTCAAACTCAGTATGGGTCAAAGTGCTGTAGTTTATAGCACAGGAGAGAGCAACCCACTGAGCTCTGCATCCAACTTCCCGTGGATCCCCAGCCCCATGGTGAAGCCCATTGCAGCTGGAGGAACGGGGAGCAGGTTTTGGCAGGAGGTTGACTTCCACACCTCTTGTTTTCCCCGCGGTGCATCATCTCTGCTGTGCAATCATGCTCCTGTGCAGATGGAGCTGACGCTTGACAACTGTGAATTAAACCCAGAATTGAGCCTTGTGAGCGCCCAAGGTGAGCGGAGCATCCCTGACAAGTGTCGTGGAGGGTGACATTGTCTGCTCTGTGACAGCCTAATATCGGGGCTGGAGTTGGGGCTGACAGCCCCCCACCCCACCCCTCCTGCACTTGGGGTCTGTGTGAGGGCATGAAGTCAGGTCTGCCTCCAGCTGCCAAAGAAGCAAGGTGTCTTATTAGAGAAGTCTGCCTTATAGCTCAGATGACAGCAGCCCACGGTTTTCATGCTACTGATGGTAGTTCTGTCCCTAATGGTGCACAAATATATGTAAAAGCATAATATGTTTCACCTGTCACTTCTTTGGCTTGCTTGGCTTCTCCCCTGTCACTCCAATGACAGAAGTGTTGATCTCGGAGTACCACGAAGTGCAGAGTGCTCTTGCAGAGCTACAGAACTGCCGAGAAATACAAGGGGGGGATGTGTAGGGAGCAAATCAGGAAGGCAAATCATAGAATCATAGAATTTTCTAGGTTGGAAGGGACCTTTCAGATCATCGAGTCCAACCATCAACCTAACTCTGATAAAAACCATCACTAAACCATGCCTCTAAACACTATGTCAACCCCTCTTTTAAATTCCTCCAGGGATGGTGCCTCAACCCCTTCCCTGGGGAGCCCATTCCAAGGCTTGATAACACTTTCTGTAAAAAAACATCTCCTAATCTCCAGTCTGAACCTCCCCTGGTGCAGCTTGAGGCCATTTCCTCTTGTCCTACTGCCTGTGACTTGGGAGAAGTGACCAATGTCCGCCTCTCTACACCCTTCTTTTAGGGAGTTGCAAGCCGGAAGATCTCCCCTCAGCCTCCTCCAGGCTGAACACCCCCAGCTCCTTCAGCCTCCCCTCACAAGACGTACTCTCTGGACCCCTCACCAGCTTTGTTGCCCTTCTCTGAATCTGCTCCAACACCTCAATGTCTTTTTTTTTGGGTGAGGGGCCCGAAACTGGACACAGTACTCAAGGTGGGACCTCAACAGTGCCAAGTAGAGTGGGATGGCTGCCTCCCCAGTCCTACTCCCCACGCTGTTCCTGATCCAGGCCAGGATGCTGCTGGCCTTCTTGGCCACCTGGGCACACTGTTGGCTTGTGTCCAGCACACAGTTGACCAACACCCCAGTGTGAACCTGCATCCTGGGTATGTGCTAACTCTGCTGGTGTTTCACATCCTGCTGCTCATGTTTGCTGTGGCTTTTAGTTAACTCGTTGAGGAATCCACATGCTGAAGTCAAACTGATCCACTGACTCTAAGGTAATGGTGCACAGTGAAATATTAGTCCACCAGGATAAGGGGGAGTTATGTGTGGAAGAAGGAGGAAATAGATGAAATCAAGACACAAGCCCTCATCTGCTATAATCAGCCTTCAGACATCGCTGGTGATCGTAACTCAGAAAGGTAAATGGTAAGTCAGGTTTTCAATCAACCTTCAAAAGTAGCTCCAAATTTTGTACATCAAGAGACTGATTTAAAGGCAGTTGAAGACAGTACCAAGTTTACCACTGATGTGTGTGACTCTGGATTCAGTTCCCAACATTTCATGGGTGTGCAACATACAAAAACTTAACACGCTGAGCAGATCACCATGGTCCAGAACTTCTCAAAAACCTTTGTCCTCTCAAAACAGTTCTCCTGTAGACAATACCCTACAGGCTGTTTCTTTAGTACAGAAATAAATCTCATCTGCAAAGGCAGTGCAATTGGCCCAGAGGCCCTCCAGCCTTTGTGTGCTGCTGGTCATTACCATTGGTTTGGTGTGACTGTGCAGGCTCCATCATGGCCCATGATTCATTTTCCAAAGAGGGAGAAGAAAAGAAGCAAACAAGGATGTGGAAGGAGGAGAGAGGATGTCAGTTAGACAGGAGAGCCTGGTCTAAACCTCCTGCCAGAATAGGCTCACCTAAAGCAGGTATAACTGCAAGAGTCAAGAGGTTGGCCCATGGGCCCTACATACATGGTAGGAAGGGGTACAGCTTCCTACCCATCTTAACGAAAACCACAGATAACCTGCTCTTTAGCAAGGAGCAGAACTGCTGTAGTGAAAAATTAAAGGATTATGGGCTGTGACTCGTGTCTATATGAGAGCATCGGACCAAGACAACCATGCTTAATTTTTTAAATCCTAGACCAACTTCTGTGACCAAAGTGGATTTTTTTTTTTATTCCTGAGTGCTTCAGAATGACTGGCCAGTTTTAACACACAAATGTTCTCCTGAAACTGCACAAATGAGAGACAGGCTACTTTCTTGTTATTCTAAATGTGAAAAGGGAATATTTTAATTTCTTATATTCAGACTTAGCCATACAGAATGAGGAATTACAGTGGAATATATATTAATAAAAATAAAGCTCTAGCAGCTAGGCTTGATTTTAGTGGTCAGTTTCTCCAAATTAAAACCTCTCAAGCTGGAGGTGTTAGCCTGATTTTTTATTTATGGGAGAAATAAGCTTGTTGAGGCTTATCCCAGCTCTCTAGCAGCTTGTCAGCCTGTTCTTCCTATAAAGGCCTGAGATATTATTTCTAGTGGCATCAGAGAATTGGAAGTCATTTGTGTGGAACTTTCTATTCCCCTGAAAAGGTTGTCATAGAAAGCTTTGGAGAGAAACAGGTTGTTTTTTTTTTCATTGTAAAATCCCCTGGAAGGTCACTTTGCTCATTGCAGGTGGTTGAGGCATGCACGTGTGATTCTTCTTAGTGCTCCTTTAAAATTAATAGCCAGGGGGGCTGAGTCACTTCAAATTAGGTGCAAAACAGCAGTTTACAAAGGAATAGGAATTCTGTCCTCCCTCTTCCCAGAAGTTAGGTTTGGTTTCTTAATACATGTGTCTTTTATAAAGCGTGGTTGGAAGGAGACGGTGCTTTGTGCCTCACCTCCTAGAAATGCCTCCTTTTGCAGTCAAGCGGTGTATGAGATGAGTGTTGGAGACATAGTGGTTTAGAAGATTTGAGTACCCCAATGACATGGCATCTTGCACCAGATAGAAATGAGGGGGAGAATTTGTCATGCAGGAAATTAATCCACAAAAACTTCAGAGAGCTGATCTATATGCTAATGTATTATAAGAACACAGTGCAAGCAACTGGAAGAGGGTGANAGCCTTCTCTTCTCCAGGATAAAGAGTCCCAGCTCCCTCAGCCTTTCCTCATCAGGGAGATGCTCCAATCCCTCCATCATCTTTGTTGCCCTATGCTGGACTCTCTCCAGTAGTTCCCTGTCTCTCTTGAACTGGGGAGCCCCAAACTGGATGCAGTATTCCAGGTGCGGCCTCACCAGTGCAGAGTAGAGGGGGAGAATGGCCTCCCTGGACCTACTAGCCACACTCTTCCCCATGCAGCCCAGGATTCCATTTTCCCTCTTGGCCACAAGGGCACATGGCTGGCTCATGGATAGTTTACTGTCTACCAGGACCCCTAGATCCTTGTCCTCAGAACTGCTTTCCAGCAGATCCACCCCTAACTGAAATTCTTCCTCCCCAGGTGCAGGACCCTACACTTGCCCTTGTTGAACCTCCTTAGGTTCTTGTCTGCCCAGCTCTCCAGCCTACCCAGGTCATGCTGGATGGTGGCACAGCCCTTTGGAGTGTCAGCCAGAGTGTCAATGATCAGCATCAGAAGAGAGCAAATTATTAAAAAGAGATATTAAATGTCATGACACATGGGAAGATGTTGCACTGTACTATGAAGCATCTTTCATTTGGAAGAGTCTTGACACAGAAATCTGTAAAACTGCAATAAAACAGGAGCAGAGACTGGGCAGATCAGTGCCGGGGAGCAGAGCCTGGAACCTGGCTTCCCAAGAGCAGAGTGGTGCTGTGGATCCTGAGGTGCTGAGGTGTTGTGTATCAGCACAGCACAAGGCAGCCTTGCCTCTTGCCACAGGTTCCTAGATGCCTCTGCAGTGCAGAGACAGGCTGGGAAGGAAAGGAAGGGGAGAGAGAGAAGAAGCAGATGGGAAAAAATCACTGAAAAGGAGCCACAGACGAGGAAATGGGGAGATGAGGAGGAAATAAATGTGATTAAGAAGGGAAAAAGTTGAAAGGATTCATTCATTCTTTGGTCTTTGAGCAGAGGTTCATATAACTATATAGTTATATGAATATATATATGACTATATAGTAAGACTATACTATTCATTTAGTTATACTCTGTGCAGGTGTAATATTCTGCCTGGAAGCCAGTTGTAGCTGGAAGAATCAGAACAAGTTTGTGAATCTGTTGCATTGGTTTAACAAACTTATATATAAATTAAAAAAAATATATATCTTTTTCTTTCTGGGTTCTGATTTGCTCTCCAGTCTGAAATGTTTGATTTTGATTTTGATTTTGAGCTGGGGTTGTTCAGTCCACAGAAAAGGAGGTTGAGGGAAGACCTTCTGGCTCTCTACAACTCCCTGAAAGGAGGGTGTAGCCAGGGGGGATAGGTCTCTTCTCCCAAGTCACAGGCAGTAGGACAAGAGGAAATGCCCTCAAGTTGTGCCAGGGGAGGTTCAGATTGGAGATTAGGAACGACTTTGACATGGAAAGGGTTATTAATCCTTGGAATGGGCTGCCCAGGGAAGGGGTTGAGGCACCATCCCTGGAGGAATTTAAAAGAGGGATTGACATAGGGCTTAGAGGCTCGGGTTAGTGATGGCTTTTATCAGTTAGGTTGATGGTTGGACTCGATGATCTGAAAGGTCCCTTCCAACCTAACCAAGTCTATGATTCTATGATAATTTGCTAGTATGTTTTTCCCCACAGCTTGTTCATGGTTACATCTACTCGCAGTACCAACACTAAAAGTTTACCTGTAAGGGTTGATTCGGTGCCTAGAGAAATGAACAAAATTCTTCCCAGTCACACTTCCCAGGCATGATCCACAGTGGAGTTATTGCATACTTGGATGGGGACACATGGAACCATGAAAGAATGTATAAACTGTTCTCTAGGGCTGGTGAACATGGCAGGATATCATTTCCAGTGTACAGTAAATTGAATGTAGGAAATGGTTAGCTTAGACTGGGTGGGAAGGAGTAGTTTCACCGTGTGATACCTCTTGCATGTGATCACCTACATGAGATCCATGAAAAAGGAAAAATTCCCTGGCAGTGGCAAGGGGCAGAGGGAATACACACAGTCTTCTGTACGTAGCATAAACCAGGGAATGCAGATGACACTAAGTTGGGTGGGAGTGTTGATCTGCTTGAGGGCAGGGATGCTCTACAGAGGGACTTGGATAGACTGGATAGATGGGCCAATGTTAATGGCATGGCCTTCAACGAGGCCAAGTGCCAGTTCCTGCACTTGGGCCACACCAACCCCATGGATGGCTACAGGCTTGGGGCAGTGTGGCTGGAGCTGCCTGGCAGAAAAGGACCTGGGGGTGCTGGTC
>VZTM01010900.1:2517-41492 GCA_013400555.1 Jacana jacana | reverse complement strand
GGAGTCCCCATCCCTGACTGTGTTTAAAAGTAGATTAGATGTAGTGTTGAGGGATCTGGCGTAGGGGAGAACTTGTAGAGTAGGGCTGATGGTTGGACTGGATGATCCCAAGGGTCTTTTCCAACCTAAATGATTCTATGATTCTATGAATGTTAAGGAATAATTTTACAGCTGATGAACTTGGCATTTATCCAAACTCAGATATTTAAAAAAAAATAAAATAATAAATTATTCTTTTTGACCTTAAGAGAAGAGCAGGTAGCCATTCCAAAGGGACTATGTGTTGAACGTGTCTCCTATGAAATACAACTTGTAATATATTGGCTAGACCAATAAAAGACAGCACAGTATTTACTGGGTCCACTTAAACAATAAAGCCACCTAAGAGAATCCTTCCTACAAACAGTTTGGGTGTATAAAAGATGAACATAAACCAGCCTGTCTGTTATTGGCATTTGCAGTGGCTAAACAATATGCAGGCACAAGGACAGTCTCTGCACTATTACCCCTCCATGCTGTTTGCTTTTTGATAACTGGGGTTGAAAACGGGGGAGGGAAAATGAGGATCTTAGAAGAGATTCCCTTATTCTTTTAACATCTTGTCCCAAGTAAAGCCACTTTTTAAAATAAGTTTTGGGGTTTTTTTTTAATTCCCTGCTGGCACACGTGAAGGGCAGAGTCTGCTGGCATCATAGAAAAACATAAAATAGAGCAAAACCCAACAGACTTGAACACCCACAGTCATGGGATCCCTGATAACAGCACTGAGAGCAGGGATGAGGCCTGGGGGGGCTTGCTCCAGTAGGACCACGATAAATGTAGGGATTAGAGAGAACTGGAAACCCAAAGACAGGATAATGAGTTGGAGGTGGAAACACAGGAGAGAAGAGCACTTAGAGAAAAAGTGTAGAAGTGACCAGAGGGGCTGAATAGGCAGGTCTGTATGAACCCTGCTGCACAGAGGGGAGGAGAAGGGAGGAAAAACAATCCAAGAAATACAGGAAGAAAGGTAGGAAGACAACTAAGCAAGGGGAGCAATAGGGAAAATAAAACTTTGAGGAGGAAAGATATTATAGAGAGGCTAAGGGAGATGGATGTTGGTCATTATGGTCATTAAGTGCTTGCTGGGAAGAGCTTGCATTGCAGAGAGCGGTGTGGCCGGGCGTGATCCAGGGTAGGTATGAATGGGGAGTTGCCATGGATGAGAAATCCAAGTTTAGGAAATGACTCCAAACCCTGTGTAAATCCATGAAATACTAAACAAAGAGGGGAATAAAAAATGAAGTTGCCGAACGATGGTGCCAGACTAGCAAAAGTTTTTATTTCCATGAGACAACGGGTAATTTCTGATTAAGTTCAATTGTTTCAAGTAAACAATCCTTTAAATTGTTTCTGAGTTTGAGCCTGAGCGTGGGGAAAATGTACAGGACATCTTCATCAGTCTAGTGGCATTTGTTGGACAACACAGCTCTGTGTTGAGCTAATGACATAATTAGAAAAGCAGTAGTCAGCTGGCGGTGAATGGTGAGTCTTTATTTAACAGGCAAGCATGAAAATTGGCCATCCATCTGTTTTTTCCTGTTAATTACCTCTGAATATTAAAATTGCATACGTCTTCAACCTGATTGGTAAATTGAGTGGTAATAGCGGGGATCAGATTCTAAAAGAAAGAGATGAGTAGAAATGAAGCTCCTCTATTTTACAGCTTTTACACCTGTCTCTGAAACATTTCTACCAGCAGCTGCCTTGGAGGCCACGTTGATCCTTTCTGGCCCTTCAGGCATATTTCTGGTTCTAAACAAGCATCAGTTCAGGCGACAGAGTAAACTGAGCCATTACTCTTGCACGAGGAACACGACTGCACGCCGTGCACCAGCAGCAGTGTCTAGCTCTGAATCACAGAATCACAGAATCACAGAATGTCAGGGATTGGAAGGGACTTTGAAAGATCATCTAGTCCAATCCCCCTGCCAGAGCAGGAACACCTAGAGCACATCACAGAGGAACATGTCCAGGTGAGTTTTGAATGTCTCCAGAGAAGGAGACTCCGCAACCTCCCTGGGCAGCCAATTCCGATGTTCAGTCACCCTCACTGTGAAGAAATTTTTCCTCATATTCAAGTGGAACCTCCTATGTTCCAGCTTGCACCCATTACCCCTTGTCCTATCATTGGATGTCACCGAGAAGAGCCTGGTTCCATCCTCCTGACACTCACCCTTTACAGATTTATAAACATTAATAAGGTCACCCCTCAGTCTCCTCCAAGCTAAAGAGACCCAGCTCCCTCAGCCTTTCCTCCTATGGGAGATGCTCCACTCCCTTCATCATCTTGGTAGCCCTGCCCTGGACTCTCTCCAGCAGTTCCCTGTCCTTCTGGAACTGAGGGGCCCAGAACTGGACTCTGGGGTTGGCCCCACTTCTGATGTGCCCTTAGGAGCAATAGTCAGAGCTGTCAGCAGCCCATCTCATAGTGGGGTTTTTTTCCCTTCTGAGAAACCTTTCACCAGCATTGTCATTCCCACCCCTTCCCTTCTCCTCGCAAAGACCCCTGTGCAGCCCACCCGGTGGCTGAATCGTAGAATGGTTTGAGTTGGAAGGGACCTTAAAGATCATCCAGTTCCAACCCCCCCACACCATGGGTATGGACACCTCCCACTAGTCCAAGTTGCTCAAAGCCTCATCCAGTCTGGCCTTGGCCTTCCCTCCTGCCTGGTTGGGAACCAGGTTCTACCTCATCATGCCTGGGTGTCTCAGGGTGACTCAAAGTGTCTGCTGGAGCAATCTTGCACATTGACTTTTCTCTTTCTGATCATTGCTGCAGCTGTGCACGCTTGTGGTAGAGCAGCAAGTGGCCCAAGGGACACCAAAACCTACTCTCTTCTAGCAAGAGCTGTCCGTGTGTCCTGTCTTCCCTGAGTAGTCACCTGGTTTGGGGAAATTATGCCCAACCCTTGTTCTTTATTCATTGTTTTTATTGAGTTTGTGGAAAGAAAGAACAAAATTCTTCTGCAGCAATTCTTACACATGATACTTTTTATTTTGACTCCTGGGGGTTTTTGTGTTGGGTTTTTGTTTTGTTTCTTTCTCCTAATAGTGTATGTACCCTCAGGAGCTTCTTTGGAAGTTTTATAAATAGTTTTATAATCCCATATTCAACAGAGCAGCAAAAATCAGGGTCAGGCCACTCTTCTCTAGCTTCTTTCAAAGGTTTCCACCTCCAACAAGCTGCAAAAAAAACCAAAAATGAAGAACCATAATGGATCTCTGGGCTTCCTCACTAGAAGACGTTTTCAGTGGCTGAGATTTTTTTTCCCTCTCTTTCTAGACATTAATGTTGGCTAGTAGGGAGCCCAGAGGCAGTTGGAAGAGGCAGCTGTGACAATAGCTTCAGAAGGGCAGCGGGAGATAAAACTCCAAAACTCAGGCATGGAAAACCTGGGAGTCCTTAAAGCAGAGTGCCACTGCATGTGGGCAAGCGGTAGGTCCCACTTCTGTCACCTCCAGACGTGATGTACACTTGGCTTGTGGCACTGCATGTTTCCAACAGAACACTTCCTCTCAGAAAAAAAGGAGGATGTGATTTCTCAGCTCCACCTGGGGTTTATTATTCACGTGTTACTTACACTTCCTTCACTCTTGGTAAGAAAAATTATTGTCGTGTTGTAAATTTTCCAGACATTTTTTAGGAGATGGCTTCCGGTGCTGTTACAACACTTTTGCTACCTCTGATGTTTGTTTTGATGGATTTGGAGCTGCCATGCTGTAGTTCTCGGTTATTGCACGTCAGGTTGATGTGTGTGATATTTTCTATCACGGTATATCGCTACCACTCAAAAAGAATTCGTCCAGAAAGATGGACAGGGAAGAAAACTATGGCACAGAGTAAGTTCTTAATATTTAAACAGGGCTTAGGAGCTGCTCAGGGACAATTCCAGATTCTCAGCTTTCATTTTGCCCCTTCCCGGCCTGATTCCCCCAATATCTGAACCAGGACATTTTAACATTCATAAGCACGGAGACAGAATGTGAAGGACACTCTGTCTGTCTCTCGAGACAAGGGAAGTGACTCTGTGAGGGACTCCCAGGACAAGGAGCCCTGCACGATGCTGAGTGCCATTGCGAATGGTAAGATGACGATAAAGCAGGTGTGTGGACTGCTCTTTAAGAAAAAAATGATTTTCCCTAGGCTTTTTTTGCTGCTGTTTAAACAGAAAATAGTTTGGGTTTAGGTGATGCTTCTGACTTTCTGTATATTTCTGGCCTGCTGAGAAGATAGCTGTTTGTTTAAGTCGGTGGGGTCGGGTGAGTCGATCCACGGGGTTGGGCCCCCTTAGGTCCAGGTGAAGTGTGGCAGAAATGAATAATGCCACCGCAGAATTGACCAAGGCACAAGGCCTGGGCCCTGAAGAAATCAGGTTAGTGAGGTTAAAAACGTGACCACTCAGATGTACAGCTGGTCCCACAAGCGTGACACTTGGCAGCTGCATCCCCTCGATTGCCAAAGACACTGCACAGGTCCAATACTTTGAATCTCACACCAAAAGAGCCACTTATATCATTACTTCAGAGTACAAAATAGGATCCATTTTTAGATGGAATGAACTGACCTTGGCTTTCTGTTTTGGGAGCTTATTCCCAATGAAAAGAATGGTTTATTCTGCCTTAGCCCAAGCTGGAAGTGGTGGCTATTTTCCTTCTGAATGACTGCTATGGTTTTCTCAGAATGCCCCAGTAAAGATTTACTGTTTAGCTGTCGTGACCATGAAGTGTTTATTAATTTTTGAATATGTACTTATGGGGTTCAGTTTATAAGCCTTTATATTATTACAGTGCACGATAATTTAGACAGTTGATTCTTAAATGAAAAACGTATAAAAGTGAGCATCATCGTTTGCTTCTTGAATCATTAATTACACAAAATGTCTTAAACAGGAGTACCTAATAGTTTCTTGTGTGTTCTTTCACTGCTAAAAAAAAATCTGTTCCTTTGTAGAATAAATTTATTTCAAACTCTTTACCATGAGTAACACCAGAGGTAAAAAACGGCAGAACGAATTAGGGGCTAAAGATAAGTCAAGCAAATAGGCAATCACAAAAATCCCCTTTATCAAGGGAAACGGTGACAGAGTCAAATTATTTTGCTCGTTCTTAAGGCCAGGAGTTATGTCATCATCGTCATCATCATCATCATCATCATTATCTCCTGGTACTTTTAAGTATGTTCTCGACACCTGATGAGCTTTCTAAAGGCCAGCTTGAAGTCTTCGTTAAAGCTAGTGTACAGCAAAGGGTTGACAAGGGAGTTGACATATCCCAGCCAGGTCAAGAAATCCGCTACCTCTGGAGAGACAGTGCAAACATGGAGGCCCACAAGCAGCTCCTTGATGAAAAAGGGCAACCAGGACAAAATGAAAGCACCTAAAATCAGGCCCAGAATGCGAGCAGCCTTCCGTTCCCGTGTCGTGGAGATCTGCTGCCGGTCGCCAGCCAGGTCCAGGTCGTTCTCGAAAGGAGGGATCCTCACGGAGGCGTTGATTTTATCGAACTCCGTGGTCGGGTCGGATGTGGAGAAGTCCGAGACGCAGAACGTCTGTGTGAGCTTGCAGCTGGCAAAGGAGTTTTGGCTGTCGGTGCTCCTGTTGCTGAGGTGGCGGCTCGAACCCCGCTTTTGGTAGAGGCTCTTTGCAGCGTGGTAAATTCTGTAGTACAGGATCAGGATCAAAGTCAAGGGGATGTAAAATGCCCCGAATGTGGAATAAACAGTGTAGATGACATGGTCGTGCTGAATGCGACACTCGCTGGGAATATTGACGCTGTGGTGATTTCTCCAAAACAAAGGGGGCATCGATATGAAAATGGAGATGGTCCACACGGTGACTATCATCAGCCCAGCCCTTTTTGCCGTTCTTTTCCTGGCGTATTCGATAGCGTCTGTGATTGCCCAGTACCTGTCCAGGGCAATGACACACAGATGAAGGATCGAACACGTGCAACAGGTCATGTCGACGCTAAGCCAGATCTCGCAGATGAAGTATCCCAAAGTCCATTTACCTATCATTATGTAAGTGATGCTCAAGGGCATGACAAGAACAGCAACAAGGAGATCTGTCACAGCCAGTGAACATATTAAATAATTTGCCGGCTGGTGGAGCTTCTTGGTTGTGGAGATTGCCGCAATTACGGCAGAATTCAGCAGCATAGTCAAGGTTGTGATTGTGGCCAAGGTCAAGGTAATGAGCATCTTTTCAGTTACTGTTTTTGGCTTCACAGCCACGTTGGCTTCAGTGGTGCAATTTGTGAAATTCATTTTCCCCTCCAGGATGCACAGTGAAAGAAGAAGTTGCCTCTTCAGGTAGTCAATAGATCCTGGTTCAGAAGTCACCCATTTGAAAGAGGGACAGAGATGCTCCAGGTGCAATTTCCTCTTATAATCCCACATTCAACAGAGCAGCAAAAATCTTCCAGGTTTCCTCCTGTTCATTGTTTTCCTAGAAATAAAAACACATCTGTTAGAGAACCTAGAAAAATCCCTCCTTTTGGCAAAAAAATCCTATGCTTCTAATATTACTAACTCAAATAAAAAGAGTGGTCTGGTTTTCTTGCTCCCTTTCTTCCTTTTCTTCCCCTTTTTCTATGCATTCATGGTTCATTTCTTTTTCTTCTCTAGGGGACACTTTGGGCCAGATTTCCTGCTGATGTGAACTGGTGGTTTCTCCTTTGGGTTTGGAGAGCTCACTGAAAGTGGGAGATTGGATTAAAGGACCTCCACGAGTCCTTTTCAACAAATATCTCTATGATCTCTGTGAATTATTGACACTGGGAGCTAGTCCTTTTCCTGCTTTTTAAACAGGCTGCAGAGGATGAAGAGCTGAGGAAATCTGCCTTTTCATTTTAATTGCTATATGAGAGGGATCAATTAATTCTATATATCACCTTTGGCAAAAAGAAGCAGAGCAGCCTATCGCAGAGGTGACATGCCAGGATTTTATAGTTTTCTGTTCTGCTTTTACATGCCCATGTCTGTATTAATATCTTGGAAACAGTACTTTAAAATTACTCAGGTTACCTTTACCATGCAGCTTTCAAACAGTGTTTAAAGCTTTATGGCAAACGCTCAGTTTTACACCGCACATTAGTGTTGCTAGGAGCTTATATAGTTTTGTCTAATTATTCCTGACATTTCACATATCCCACTGTGTGTGTCTTTAGAGGAGACAGACAAAAGGTCTTGCCTTTGCTGTGAGATTTCTATCAAATTGTCCTCCCTGTCAGGCAGTCCGGTATGATGCAATAATTAAAAAAAATAATAATAAAAAAAGGGTTGATTTTGCTTCAGGAATTCTTATGTCTCTTCCCTATCTCCCAAATGCTGACTGAAGCCAGAGCTAGCAGTCTGTGGGATGCAGCCTGGGGCCTTGCTATCTCGTTTGTAATTTGGCTTGGCATAAAGGATGTAGAAGACTGGAAGCCTGAATCCTTTCCCAGGAAAATTAACAGAAAGATTCCTTCCCCTGGCTTCACTTTGGAAGAGTAAAGAGTCCTCTAGGCTAGTTGTACAGGCTCCCTCGACAGGCAAAGGGATGAGACAGTGGCTGCCAGAAATACACTTGTCCCCTCTCAAGACAAGTCTCTAAGGCAGATGGTGTGAATCATATCCTGGAAATGCTGATCTTTCTCTCTTCTGACTACAAGTGGCTCCTCCACAGCCTCATCTAGAATACATGCCTGATTTTTAGATGGCTAAATTTAAGAGGTAAAACCTATTCTCACTGACACCAGTGGGACTTGGATTAGGCTCTGAGAGAGAGTTTTCACATGCAAGCTAATGAGGAATTAAGAATTTGAATGAGGAATTACGAATTTAAAGCCAGTCAGCTGCCTAGCTCTGTGTACATATGCTCTTATTCAGAAATTGGAGTGCTGTCTTCTGAATGAGCTGAATGAGGAACAATCAAAAATAGAACCTTCAGAAAAAAAAAAAACCCAAAACTGTTCTTTGCAGATAGGCCCTAGGAAAGCAGATCTGTATTGTTGCAGACTCTGGGTTAGCAAAATGTGAGTTTTAAATTCTACCAGAAGACAGCAGGAGCCTTCTCCCCACCAACTACACTCCACTTTTCAGAAACTACTTTAAAGTATCAATAGCCTTGGAGAAAACATCAGGCCTGCTTATTAAGAAGAGATTGGACAAGCAGATGGAAAGTCATCCATCAGTCTTCAGGCTGGAAATACCAGTTTGGTTATTTAGGCCTAAAGCCACAATTTCAGCTCCAACCTTCTGGACAAATTGTTGATGGGAATCTTCTCTGTCAAGCCAGATCTTCGTTTCATTAGTTTGCACCCTGTTTGTGTCTGACCCCTTGACCAGAGGATAAAGCAAAGAGGCTTTTTCTACCTCTCTGCACTCCTGGAACGTGGACCATGAGCAATTGCAATCCATATGCTTTCCTCAGTGTCATCACTTATCAAGTGCCCCCTGCCATGGGATTTGCACATCCTCCACAACCACCTATTGATGTGGTTCACGCACAAGAGAGCTCCTGCTGCTTCTTGATGGAAGCAGCATTTTTTTTTCTGCTTGTCCTTCACTCTTCTGGGAGCCCTGAAGTTTCTTGGTCTTGACATTTCTCTCCATCCCGCGTGGTCCCTGCCTTATTCTCTGCTGAGCGCTGCCAATATGGATCTTTAATCCTGAACTGAATCACCCAAATGGCCCTGCCCACTGACATAGCCCCAGAGAGAGATCCTTTCTGAGCTCTGCCTGCTCTCTGCACCGCAAGGATGCTCTGAAAAATAGGTCCTTCATTTCCTTAATGAACCCCATCACATTTTATCACACATAAGCACCAGGTTTCCATCAGGACAATAGGGCACTCTGATCACACAGGGGAGCCTGCTCAGCAGGGCCAACATTTTTTTTTCCTTGGAAAACCATTGTGATAACTGGAGATGGGGAAGAACGTAAACAAAGAGTCTTCCTTGCAGAACATGAGCCTGCAGTTACCTCAGATGAGGCAGGCCCATCACTTCATGTCAAAACCCATCACTGGGGAGTTATTCAGTTTTAATTCCTGGGCTCCTTATGAGCCTTTAGCAACTCAGACATTGTAAATACCACATACAAAAACTGTATTAAACCAACATCATTAAGGAAGTATATTTACATGCTAGGAAGTCTGAAAACGTTGGGCTGAACTCCCCATCTGGAGCACTGTGTCCAGTTCTGGGCTCCCCAGTTCAGGAAGGACCAGGAACTGCTAGAGAGGGTACAACAGAGGACAACAAAGATGATTAGGGGTCCAGAACATCTCCCTTATGAGGAAAGACTACGGGACTTGGGTCTTTTTAGTCTGGAGAAGAGAAGGCTGAGGGGGGAACTGGTCAACACCTAGAAATACTTCAAGGGTGGGTGTCAGGAGGATGGGGCCAGGCTTTTTTCAGTGGTGCTCAGGGACAGGACAAGAGGAAATGGGCACAAACTTGAATATAAGAAGTTCTATCTAAACATGAGGAGGAACTTCTTTCCTTTGAGGGTGGCAGAGCCCTGGCAGAGGCTGCCCAGAGAGGTGGTGGAGTCTCTCTGGAGACATTCCTAACCCAGCTGGACACGTTCCTGTGCAACCTGCTCTGAGTGGACCTGCTTTTGCAGGGGGTGTTGGACTAGCTGATCTCCAGAGGTCCCTTCCAACCCCATAGCATTCTGTGATTCGGTGAATGTTTCCTCTGTGGCTTAAGTTTGTGCCCTTTCTCATCCATTCCCCATGATATGAGGATATGCATTATAACATTAATTGACAGCCTTGTCTGTAGGCACTGTTTTTCCTTTTCTCCTGCTGTTTCCCTTGTGTGCCCCTTCCTGACCCATCCTTGTTTCTATACAATCTAATCCCAGCTCCCGCATCCCAGGGCACACACAGTCCCTTAGCCTGGCAGCTGGTAGCCCCTGAGCAGAGTCAAGGACCATCTAGTCCAACAACTGAACAAAAGAACCCAGGCTGTGACTCAGGAATGCGAAGACTGCTGGAGTAATCCCAGCAATAAGGGGTTCCTGTTGTGTGGTTTAGGTTTAGTTGGAGGAACTGATGTGGCTTCATATTCTTCACATTCATTTTCTACTCTGGCTAGGGCATCTCCATGGTTTGCTTCTTAGCTGAGGCTGCATGAAAGGCAGGGCTGGTGTGACAGGGACAGGTACCGGTCCTGGGGCACTGGGAACAGGACACAAGGACTCTGGAAAATTTATAGTCTTGAGTGCTAGGTCATTTATGACATACACAAACAGAAGCACTAGCTACAAAGGATCCAGTGAAAAAGTCATGCATGCTAACAAGGAGAATTTTACTGTCTCTGGTCAATAAAAGCTAGTTTCCAGTATCTCTCCAGTATCTATCACTTGTGTACTATTGCTATATATAGCTATAGTACCACTACAGTAATAGGTTGAGGTTTTATAAGTGACTTCTTGGAAGGGACAGCAATAACATAGTTATCTTATTTAAAGTACTCTCACTAACAGCACTGCCATGTTTATGCTTTGCAGCTGTGTCCCTTCAGGCTGTCAGTCTTTTCAGACACAGTGAGTTTTACACACACAGGCTAATTAATTTTGCTGATTTGGTGAGAGAAACTCATCCAAGCTCCTCCAAATGGGAATCAATCACATTTCCTATTAGCTGATTATTGATAATGGCATTGAGTGCTGTCTGGGAGGAGGAAAGGGGGAAGAGGATGATTAATTGTTCCTTAAAAGCAACTGGGCAGGTTTGGGCTGTGAAATGGAAATGTCCATGTCTGCTCCTGCCAGAAAATACCTCCACCTTCTCAGCAGAATGCTATGAATTTCTGGTGGGCAGTCTGACTCCCACTCCTTGGCCACTGATCTTTTCACTGTTTCATAAAAAATGGGATCACATCACTTGGAGAGAACAAGGGGAGCTGGCTTTGCACATGTGTATGAGTGTGTATGCGTACATGTATGTGCATGCACGTGTGTATCCGTGTGTATGCAGGACACGCTTGTCCTTTTACAAGCAGGGCTTTACATTTCCTTTAAGCAATTACAGCACTGTGCAAATGACATGTCTTTGTGCAGCAATAAGTCAAGTTGACTTGGTTAAATCCTGAATTGGTCTGAGAGCTTCTAACTTCCTGTGTTTCCATGACTGTAGCTGTGAAGGGCAAGAATCGGTGGCAGGCTTTGTGAAACAGGTGGGTAGCTCATGCAAAATACCACTTAGCACCTTTATGATAATGTTAATATTTCAAACTGTGGAAAGACCTTAAACTTCCAATTCTCTTCCTTGTTACTTGCTGGAGCACTGTGTCCAGCTCTGGAGTCCTCAACATAGAAAGGACATAGACCTGTTGGAACAGGTCCAGCGGAGGGCCACCAAGATGATCAGAGGGATGGAGCCCCTCTGCTATGAAGACAGGCTGAGGGAGCTGGGGTTGTTCAGCCTGGAGAAGAGAAGGCTCTGGGGAGACCTTACAGCAGCCTTCCAGTACCTGAAGGGAGCTACAGGAGAGCTGGAGAGGGACTCTTTGTCAGGGAGTGTAGTGACAGGACAAGGGGTAATGGCTTTAAATTGGAAGAAGGAAGATTTAGATTAGATACTAGAAAGAAATTCTTTGCTGTGGGGGTGGTGAAACACTGGAACAGGTTGCCCAGAGAAGCTGTGGATGCTCCATCCCTGGAAGTGTTTGAGTCCAGGCTGGATGGGGCTTTGAGCAACCTGGTCTGGTGGGAGGTGTCCCCATGACTGTCCATGGCAGGGGGGTTGGAACTGGATGATCTTTAAGGTCCCTTCCAACACTAACCATTCTATGATTCTGTCTCAAAGAGGTTGTTTCTTTGAAGTTCATATACAAAGCACTGAAATTCAAGCCTTTCACTTAATTCTGCAAGATCTTGCAACTTTGCATATCACCCAGCTCTTGGAAAGAGCTGACCTTCTTGGACTTCATGGCTCCTTGACAGGCAAGTGATAGACCTGAGTTTAACTAAAGCTTGTAGGTTTCCCAATACTTTGGCTTGTGTTCTGGCATGCTGGTGTTGCTTTGGGCTTCAGTGGGGATCTCAGTGCTGCAGAGTTTGTGTTATGGCAGCAGTACCCAGAAGCTCAGAAAGTGAAGATGGTCACAGCCCCACCAATCGCTGGCAGGATTCTCAGCAAAATAAAATCGTGCTGTCATCAGCCAGCTCATATTCACAGTCACAGCATGAGGTTTTGGTGCCAGCTGTACGGCAGGCAAAGTGAAAGCCAACTCTCAGAAGGCAGGTCGGGGTTGCCTTCCAACAGCACAAACTGGAACAGGACGATAAATGAAATGGCTGGTTTTGCGTGAGATTTGAAATTTTGTAAGAACCCATCGTTGAGAAATTCCCAGCCACATTGTGGGGCCTCAGGCTCTTCCCATCCACTTCACAAATGCTTCTGTCATACTGGCAACGCTCGAGATCATTATATTTGAGAACAATTGTATTCTAACCTGAAATTCCAGTTGTAAGAAAGAGCATACTCTTATTGGAATACTTTAGGCAGGGCTTATTGATATATTTTCAATTGGTAAGGCACCCTCTTGAGCTGAATTGAGATATACCCATTGTACACTCATTTAAGAATCATCAGGATGAGTTTTGCCATGGTATAACTAGCTAATTTAAAAATGCATCCTTTTGCCTAACCACTGCAAACCTGGGCCTGGAATAAACCTGACCTGGAATCAATGAAAACCCCCAAGGTGGCAGTTTTGCAAAGCTATTTTTACAGAACTCCTTCCAGGATCCCACTTCACAGGTAAGCTTTTCCAGTGTGGATGTTGGCACATGCAAATGAGAAACAATAATCAGTGACGATCTTCAAACCATGCTTCCTCCCACAAGCAGTGGTGTAATTATCATTCACAGATGGTTACTCATGTTCATCTACTTCACTTTCAACAAAAAAATTTAGTAAATCTTAGGGAGTGAAAGCTCATAAGATGCTGCTGAGCTGCAGCCAGATACACAATAGGATTCAGTGCAGATTTAATCCCATCTTTAACCAGACATAAATAAAATTCTCTGTGACGGTAAAAGACCCAGGTTTCTCGTAAACAACTGGGGTGAATGCCTGCTCTAGTTGTAATAATTTGCAATAAATAATACTCTACATTTATCATAATTTGCTTTAAAGAGAGTATTGAATTAAAAAATAATTCCAACTCATCACCACTTCTCCTAACAATTTAAACTCTTAACCCTGTACATTTAAAAAGCCCCTTTCGGTTTATACTGTGCAAAATAAGGTTCAGCACAATCCTTGTAGTTCACTTCACTTTCCCCTTTTCATCCACTGCATTAAATCTGCAGGTGCTTAATCTATGAACACTGGGGGCTTGGTTTCCAACTGTGGGGGCAAGAGACATGGGCAGCTGGATCTTGCAACCTTTTTTGGGGCAGAATTTACAGTTATCGGTTGTACAACCCTACACTGTCAAAACATGTATAGAATCATAGAATCATAGAATCATTTAGGTTGGAAGAGACCCCTGGGATCATCAAGTCCAACCATCAGCCCTACTCTACAAGTTCTCCCCTACACTAGATCCCTCAACACCACATCTAATCTGCTCTTAAACACAGTCAGGGAGGGTGACTCCACCACCTNTAAGCGCTGCCTTTCCCCCCAAGTTGTGTCAGGAAGACCTCCCTGTGCCTTTTCTTCCTCCAAAGGTGACCTATGGAGAGAGGAATCTTCTTCCACTGTAAATCTCTGCCTGACAGTGCAGAAACCAAAAAGATGTCCATCCGTTTTGCAGATTGTATTAGTTTAAGTGTGGAAATGAGATAGCTTGGGTACCAGAAACACCATTCTACATGAGCATCAAGTGCTGAACGGGTTAATTCACCCAGGTAAGAAGCAAGGTAAATTCTCTGTCATGGAGTTCCCGGTCCCTGCAGCTGGACAGCTTTGTTATGTGAGTTAACCTGATCAAAGCCAGCTGACATGCTCCTCCCTGATATGTGGGACACCTACCTTAACAGAGACACCAAAGCTGTTTGATTGCCCCACAGCAGCATTTGCCTGCTCCAGAGCTATGCTTATCAGCACATCTCATGTCTCAGTGTGAAGAAGGGCCTGTTGATCCCTGGTGATTTCCTAATTTAGTAGATAGCTAGAGCCAGGAGACAGGTAACCTGCACACTTAACCTCTCATCTGGTAAAGAAAAATACTGTCTGCACAAGTTGCTGACCCTTGCCACCTTTCTGCTTAGCATTTACTCTCACAGAGAGAGGATTTTCTCAGAGCAATTTTCTTTTTTTTTTAAGAAAATTTAGACTGTCTTACTTGAACTTCAAATTTCTAGATGTTTTTCACCACTAAAGAAGACCTTTTCTCTGCATTTTCTGTTTTACCTGTATCTGTACATGCATCTTTACAAGATGCCATGTTACCAACATTCCCTCTCCTGTGTCTTTAACTAAGTTTTTAATTATTTTAACCTATGTTGTTTTATAAGGTTGAGCACAGCACTGATCCCTGCTATGGGATGTCAAAGATGACAAACACAAAACTTGCTTCAGGGAAATGTATTCACCTGAAAGATTTGGTGAGGGACTCATGAACCAGCAATGTGCCCTTGTGGCCAAGAGGGTCAATGGAATCCTGGGCTACATGGGGAAGAGTGTGGCCAGTAGGTCCAGGGACATCATTCTACCTCTCTGCTCTGCAGTGATGAGGCTACAACTGGAATACTGTGTCTAGTTCTGTGCTCCTCAGTTCAAGAGAGACAGGGAACTACTGGAGAGAGTCCAGAGTAGGGCAACAAAGATGATGGAGGGGTTGGAGCATCTCCCTGATGAGGAAAGGCTGAGGGAGCTGGGACTCTTTACCCTGGAGAAGAGAAGGCTGAGGGGAGACCTTATTAATGCTCACAAGTATCTGAAGGGTGTGTCGAAGGAGGATGGAGTCAGACTCTTCTCAGTGGTTCCCAGTGACAGGACAAGGGGCAATGGGCATAAACTGGGACAAAGGAAGTTCCATTCAAGCATGAGGAGAAAATTCTTTGGGGTGAGAATGACAGAGCCCAGGGAGGGTGTGGAGTCCCCTTCTCTGGAGACCTTCAAGCCCCTCCTGGATGCAGCCCTGAGTGATGTGCTCTGGGCAGCCCTGCTTTAGCAGGAGACTTGGGTGAGATGGTTTCTAGGTGGCCCTTCCAACTCTAACAATTCTGTGATTCCATGACTCAGATCTCCTCTTGTGGGCTAGAGGGCTGTCCCAAGGGAGGACATTTGCCCCAGCTTTGGTGCTGTTACAGTACCCGCGGCTGGATTTGGCCCGGCTGTTTTGCTCTGTGCTTCCCTTTTGTTTTACTGAATGGCTCCGCGAGGCTCACACACAGGGCCCTCCATAACCCTTCCTCCTACTTCCAGCTCCCATTCACACTATTTATTCATTGACTGTGTGACTAAGACCTGTGATCAGATAAAATACAGGTGGGAGGACAGCTTGGATAATGAGATACGGTATCAGACATCATCAGCTAAGCTCTGTGTAATTCAAAAGGGGGAAGAGCAGAGGAACGTGCCATTTCCAGCACTCACAGCCCCCCTCAGAGTAGCACCATCCAGGATGATGTGGGACTGATGGGTGGCCCAGGCACAGGTATTTGTGAAGCTTGTTTGTAAGGTAGAAGTGTAAAGTGAAGCCCCTCAATGTTTGCTCTCCCCATGGCATGTGAATGGTCCTGAGCAGGCATCTGCCTGCAGCCACATGGCTGGGTCAGCTGGGGAGCAGCCAGAGGCAGAGCCATCCATAACAATTCCCAGCAATGTTTTACCAGAGCAAAATGATCTGCAGTCACACACATTTGCCTAAAAAAAAAAACAACAAAAAAAAAACCCAACCAAAAACCCCAAACCCCCCCAGCCCAGAAATGCTATCTGTAGGGACCGTGTTCTCATGAAAAATTACTGTTTTCACAGAAAGGGTTATTAAATCTTGGAATGGGCTGCCCAGGGAAGTGGTCAAAGCACCATCCCTGGAGGGATTTAAAAGCCAGGTTGACATAGTGCTTAGTGACGTGGTTTCATGATGGTTTTTATGAGAGTTAGGTTGATGGTTGGACTCAATGATCTGAAAGGTCCCTTCCAACCCAGACAAGTCTATGATTCTATGACATGGGCAAACCAACACTGAAAAGATCCACACTTCTTAGCTGAGGGTAGCAAGGACAGCATCTTGTTGTTGGAAGGAGATAGAGAATGACACAATAAGGTGCTGGAGGGCTTAGAAGGAGAGGAGTTTGCTCTATTCTCTTCTGAAAAAAAATTCTCTTGCTTTAAAGAATCGATACAGAGACAGAATATTTCAGTGCCCTCTTGGTCATTAACAGTTTAATCTCTCTTTGTTTCCCCTTTTGAATGGACTTACAAAAAGAAAATCAATTATTCAAACCCCTTTTTGGTTTATGATTTACTCCTTTTATTTTTTAATTTTTTTTTTCAATAAATTCTTGACTTCCCCAGAGGGTGAGGTTATCTGGAGAATGGAAGCACTATCCATAGAGCTTCAAACTTAAAATAATCCGAGCTGTATTGAAAGTTAGTAACCTTTGAACTAATACAACGTTTTGTTTGTTTTCTAACTAGAAACAAACCTGCCTCATTGTGACTCTCCTCTCGGGGTCCTTTCAGAACAGAAATCATGCAGAACTTGTACAACTGTTGTAAATAAAGACTATTTTTCTGGAGAGAAATCCTATGTGGGAAAAGTATCTTTTTTTTTTTAAAATATAATCTGTCGTTAAGAAAGAAACCTGTTTCACTTGTCAACTATTAAAGTACCCTACTGGAACACCTTAAAAATTCCCCCGAAGGGAATTTATGGTACAGTACATCCTCTACCACTAGAAAAAGTTACTGAAGAAACAGCTGGCAATCCTTATTTTTACTCTCTTTGAGCTGAAGATCCCAACTTAGCCTGCAAGTCCAACACTTCACGTACTGCACCCAGGCCCTGCAGGAGGCACGGTCCAGTTCCTCACTTATGAACACCTCGGGGGGAGAAAGTACGGGTTTTTGAATGGGAAACTGTGTAAAGGCAACGGGGATTGACTTGTCCTGCAGTCTCTGCTGCCTGAATGCTGAGTCGACACTGGAAATTCATCGGCACCGTAACCTGCCAGTGAACTGGGCTTACTTCTAGGCACACACCTGCAATCCTACTTGATCTTCATTCATTTATGGCCCAAAGGGAACACAAATACGTTTCTAAGACTCCACCATGTAGGGAAGACTTGTTCCCTACGGTGAACAATTATTGCCCAGCCACCTTTTCTGTCCCCCCCTGTGGTTTTAAAGACCTCTGTTGTCATCAGTCGGACCCTCAATTTTCTGTTTCCTACCCAAAGAATCTGAGCCTGTGCCCTCATTCCTCATATTGATGAAACATGATGATGTTCCTCACGCAGAGGAAAAAGCCCATTATGCAGATGCTACATTATTAAAGATGCTTAAGTCGCTCAGCTCCTGCCAGAAAGAACCCCTGGTCCATAAAAGCCCTAACTCTCATATAAAGGCAGTGAAACATTAGCTCCTGGTTGCGTGAATCCTTTCTGATGATGGGTGTGAGGCTCCTAAACTAAATAGCTATTTTGGGGTTTCTTTCTAAAGAGCATTTTCGGGCTTGGAGCCCTGCAGTGTAACACAACGTGAGTGGCAGAGTCAGGAAACTACTGGCAGGGACCTATTACGCCGTGGTTTGTTGTTGTTTTGTTGCCTTGCATTTAAACCACTAACTAGAAAAGGAAGCATCTGCTTTTCAGGGACTCCAAACACATCAAGAAAACCTCTAAGAAAAACCCACACTGAATTCTCACCTGCAAATGCATTTTCCATCTCAATTTCTCATCTTGCTGCTTAGAAACATGGCAAAGACACACAAATATTTACCAATGAACATAATTCATTCACTTCTGGGGAAATGGTGCTATTTGTATTTGTATGGAGACTATCACTCTGTACAAGCTAAATGTCACTGTACATGCATTGTTTCTCAAGTCAATATTTGTTCCTTGCTGCTATTCTGTGTCAGGGGACTGATGTCGATGGGGTTTGTTTAATCTCCACATGACTTGGTTCGGTACACAATTGCTCTGCAATTCATAAAGGCCCCAAATGACCAAATCTGACAGACCAAAAAAGTGAACAGTGTATTAAGGACCTTGAACCTTGATTGGGGACCCTTGGAAATCAATGGAGCTTTTTCCACTGCAGACAAAAGATTTCAGATTAGTGATTATATGCCCAATTTCTCGCTGATAAAATAAAGCAGATGACTCACACAATGGCTCGAGACTGGCTTTGAAAGGAGAATTTTGTGTGACTGAACAAATAGTTTTATTGTAGCAGAAGGTGCTGTGGGTCCTTACTCATTTTGAAAAATGTCTTGTGTTGGTGAAGAGCACTGGGCTGGTGGCATGAGGCTGCTGCTGGGGACTGCGAGCGTGGGATTTCCATCTGGCCAGTGTGCTTGCTGCAAGCCCAGGAGATATGAATTACTGGCAGCCTACGTGGCATACAACACCCTAAAAGCCAAGGGCAGACCCATTTAGTATGAGAAAACACTTCTTGCCCAAGCCCTGGGTGCAGATCCCGCCGATGAGGAGACATTCAGACATTACACTGGCTGAGCTCTGACCTCTATGGTGCACCCCCAGTTTGCCACTTGGGACAAAGGTCCAGGGATGCTGCAATACATTTATGGTGGTGTGAGTTCGTATTTGGACTGACCTCACACTACCAATGCAGTCTTAAGGCAAAGGCTGGTGGGGCTTGGGCCCTGAGCCACAATTTGAACAAAAATCTCAGGGCAATCTTGGTCAATTGCTCCTGAAATATCACACGGGAAAGAGAATTACTGCTTTTATTTCTGGAACTCTGCTGTTGGTAGTGGAAGCCATGGGAACCAACGCCAGACACTTGCTGAGCTGACAGCACATATGGACAGTTCTTTGGTTACCCGTATAATACAGCCACTGTTGTGATCATAGAATCACAGAATGGTTGGAGTTGGAAGGGACCTTAAAGATCATCAAGTTCCAACCCCCTGCCCTGGGCAGGGACACCTCCCACCAGACCAGTTTGCTCAAAGCCACATCTAGCCTGGCCTTGAACCCCTCCAGGGATGGGGGAGCCACAGCTTCTCTGGGCAACCTGTTCCAGTGTCTCACCACTCCCACAGCAAATAATTTCTTCCTAATATCTAATCTAAATCTTCCTGCTTTCAATTTAAAGCCATTACCCTTCATCCTATTGCTCCGACTCCTGATTATGAGTCCCTCCCCATCACTCCTGTAGCCCTCTTTAGGGACTAGAAGGCTGCTGTAAGGTGTCCCCTAAGCCTTCTCCAGGCTGAACAGCTTCAACTCAGCCTATCTTCAGTAACTTATACTTGAGTTACATTATTCAGGGCTTTAGGAATAACTAGCTCTAGCTTTACCTTTCATACGAGGGCACACTTTTTCAGAGAAACACTTATTATACACACAACCAAGATAAAATGTTGAATTTTGTCCATTGCCTGGGATAACCAAACCATATCTCTGCTTTTGGAGACTTCTGGTTGCGCCTAAGCTGATGTAACCAGCACTGAAACTACATGTCTGGAGCAATTACCATGTAAATGCAAGATAAGCAAAATGTATCATTATGAAAAAAATTGAATATCAAGCATCTCAGACATGTCATTATATGAATTAGTGGTAATTAGCTGTCAAAACCCATAAGCACAATATAATTAACCCACGAATGCAATGTAAATATAGAGTAATTATAAAAGCTCATCCACTATAAAGATGGAGCTATGTTTTAATAGGCGTAATCAAATATGATGAATCAAACTCTGCTGCAAGTTACGTATATTAAAGTAGCGGGAGTTGGTGTGTATGTTAGAGAAAGGACAGTATTTGGCTCTAATTCTCAGCAGATTGCTGTTGGAAGTCATATGGTTTCCAGCTATTTTATATGTACCTGATTTCTGTCCCTTTTTGTAGTAAAATGGTTATTTTGATAAGCCTTGACTGTAGTTCATGCTATGTTGACTAGCACATGATAACCTCTTATTATTCTTACAAGAAAAGGGTCACAAACAAACCCCAAACTCAAAACCAACCAGAATCCTCCCCTCCTGCCCCCCTCAGATGCCTGTCATAGTGGTAGAAGGGTGATTTTAAGGACATGATACATTTCGTACCTACCGTCTGCATTTCAAGTATATTTTTCTCACTAAGAACAATATTAATTTCTGAAATAAACCAGAGTTACTTTAACCATCAGCACAAGCAAAGCCTTGATTTGGGTTGTCTCGGAAAATGAAGAAGATGATGAAGGGGTTGAGGAATGGACTTTGTGGCTGGAGCTGCTGGGCAGAAAAGAACCTGGGGGTGCTGATTGACAAGTGACTAAACATGAGCCAGCAGTGTGCCCAGGTGGCCAAGAAGGCCAAGGGCATCCTGGCTTGCATAAAGAATAGTGTGACCAGCAGAAGCAGGGAGGTGATTGTCCCCCTGTGCTCAGCACTGGTGAGGCCACNACTTCTCTTCCAACCAAAATGATTCTATGATTCTATGACTGAGAGCATCTCTTTCTCTCTCTTTACCAAACAGCTGCTTCAGGAAGCTTGGGTAGAACTTACCAAAGGAATAGGGGTGACTATATCAAATCAAAATGTTTTATAGTTAAATAGTTCTATAAAATCCAAAAGAACATACATTCTGTAACTCATACAGGGACTAAAGATGTGTGCATGTGTGTATGTATGTTTGGTATATACCCAATTACCATGAAAATGTACAACCAATATGCTATTCCCTAAATGCTTCCTGTAACTCTGAGGATCTGAAGATCCTCAGTGGTTTGAGGATTTGATCTATAATCACAAGCACCACAACCCTGCTGACTCACCTGCCCCCCAGATGACAAAAGGAAAGAAGCCAAAGTTGCATTGACCCCTGTTCACCCCAGCAAGGGCTGAACAACACTTAGGTGGCATTTGAGGCTTCCTCGGCCCACGTGGAAAGGCTCACTATCTCCCTTTCTGGATCCCATCAGTTTTGCAGCTGATACCCAGCCCAGCNAAGAGTGGTCAGAGCCTGGAATGGGCTGCTCAGGGAGGGGGTGGAGTCACCATCCCTGAATGTGTTTCAGAATCGATTAGATGCGGTGTTGGGGGGTCTGGTGTAGGGGAGAACTTTGTAGAGTAGGGCTGATGGTTGGGCTTGATGACTTCTCTTCCAACCAAAATGATTCTATGATTCTATGACTGAGAGCATCTCTTTCTCTCTCTTTACCAAACAGCTGCTTCAGGAAGCTTGGGTAGAACTTACCAAAGGAATAGGGGCGACTATATCAAATCAAAATGTTTTACAGTTAAACAGTTCTATAAAATCCAAAACAACATACATTCTGTAACTCATACAGCGACTAAAGATGTGTGCATGTGTGTTTGGTATGTACCCAATTACCATGAAACTGTACAACCAATATGCTATTCCCTAAATGCTTCCTATAACTCTGAGGATCTGAAGATCCTCAGTGGTTTGAGGATTTGATCTATAATCACAAGCACCACAACCCTGCTGACTCACCTGCCCCCCAGATGACAAAAGGAAAGAAGCCAAAGTTGCATTGACCCCTGTTCACCCCAGCAAGGGCTGAACAACACTTAGGTGGCATTTGAGGCTTCCTCGGCCCACGTGGAAAGGCTCACTATCTCCCTTTCTGGATCCCATCAGTTTTGCAGCTGATACCCAGCCCAGCATTGCTTGCAGTGAGAGAGGGTCTCTTCCAACCTAAATGAGTCTATGATTCTATGGCGAGCAGCATCCACCCAGGCACCACACAGCCTTTTTGGACAGGCTGCCAGGCCTGACAGCCCTTCTGCTCCATTAAACATGGACATTGCTCACCAGGCAATGCTGCTTCTCTGTCTACAGGGCAAGCACGTACCGACCTGAGTGACAGTAACTGGACAGAGCGTTAGTTTCTGAATGAGATGGTCCTGAAAGATCTACCAGAGTGAGTAAATCCTTCTCTGCCAAAACTTGTGCAATGTCAATATTCCTTCTTCACAAAGTGGAGTCTCTAGGTCGCTATACCAATGGAACAGAGCCACGGGGTCCCTCCTGGCTCTCCTCACAGTGGTGAGGAAGCTGCTCCACTTTGGACCACCTTCAGGGCAGCTGGGTGCTCTGGAGGCATTGCACTGCTCTGTTGATGCGGAGGCATTGGTGACGCAGGGAGTCCTCCGGTGGGACAGTGTCTTTCAGGGCACTGGAGGGGTGTAAAAGGGAGGCTTTTGAAAGCACTTGGATGGCTGCAGGTTGCTGCAGCAGATTAAATATGATGAAACACAGCAGACAGCTTTACCTGCTCTATTAACTGTATTAGGCCTTTGTTTCAGAGTAATTTATTGCTGGATTCTGCACAGCACAGATGAAGTGCCAAACCTCCTCCGGTTCAGGTCCTTTCCAGAGGCCTTGGCATAGAGGATACATCCAGTAGGAGTTAGTAGGAATTGGAAATTTGTGCTGCATGCAGGCTGTCTCAGCAACGTTGGAGGAGCAGCTGGAGCCTTTACTCCCAGTTGTCTTTTCTCACATTGGCACTGCATGGCCTGCTTGGTAGGACATACCAATCCAAAACAGTGTTGAGGGTTTGTGGAGACTGTCCAGCAAGTCTTCCTCTCAATGACCATGTGAGAAGTTCTGCATGTTTCAAATGAATTTGATTTGCTTCTCACCTAGCGATCAGCTGGACCAGTGTTGGTTGTGGAGATGTTCTCCTGAATCCTGGTGGAGTCACTGCCTGCTTCATCCATTGCTGAACTGGGGCAAGCATGCCCACGGGCTGAGCACCTGCAGGAGGAAAGTGAGGCAATTCAGAGGTTATTTGTACATGTCCCACTGCAATGGTTGCAAGTAGGAATGTTTGTGCTGCTCCTCACGCTCCCCTGCAGCTTGGACGTGCAGGCATTCACCTTTGATGGATGATTGCTCTTGGATGAGCTTGCTAATGGCTCCAGTTATGTCACTCATGAAGCTGCTCTTCGCCATTTCTGAAAGACCCCATTAACACTGCATTAGAATCCTGACGGCTTTCGTTCACTGAATTATTTAATTACTTCAATTTTTTAAACTCGTAGAATACCTTCTCAAACGTGACCCCAGTCTTCCATGAGCGGGGCTGACCTTGAGCACGCCTCAGTGGGCTGTTGCAGCCTTGCTTTTCTCTTCACACACTCTTTCCCTCCAGCTCTCAGCCTTGTGCCTTCAGAAAAAGGTGTTATTGAGGAAAGCAGCATGCTAAGTGCTTTTCTTTTTTTTTTTTTGCCATTTATCCAAGTGCCTGTTTGCTCCCACCTGCTGTGAGTGGATAATAGCAGTTCTCAATCAAAGTTAAAATTACTAATGCTCTTGTGTCTGTGGAATATTTAGTCAGGGGAAAAAAAAAAAAACCACCCCCAAAAAAAAGAAGGTTAATGATGTTGCTATACTACTGAGCTTACTATGGCTTGTCGTGTCTTTATCTCTGCACCCCTGTGCAGCATTATTATATTGACAGCTTCTTCCAGTCCATATTTCTGCCGAAGCAAACACAAGACAAGTGTATCTGAGATGCTGGTCTGACAGTGAAACCAGTGTGGAAGAGGCCACGTTAAGAGTAACAGAAAAACAACGGGGTTTTTCTCACATTGTGCACATCCTCCAGCGGCACCGACAATTTAAGGGTACGCTGACAGTGATGAGTGCCAAAGGTGATTCTGTCCTCCTCTTGAATGCATGTTTAGAGCAGTAAGTTTTTGCCTATGTCTTTCCTCAGAGCTGGAAGCTGTTGGAATTATTTTGCACAGGGTGCTGGAGTAGTCTGAAAAAACCACCGAGCAACAACAGCAGCCACTCTCGCTTCAAGTTATTGACACTTCAGCGTCTGCCTGCAGTTCCAACATGCACAGGCAATATACCATTAATTCTCTCTTTCTAATTGTGATCACCCTAGGGTCTTTTGTGACTCACGAGTTATGACTACTTTTTTAGTTGTAGTCTGCAACAATTTTTTTGTCAGTCTCAGAGGGCAGAGAGCTGATTCCTTTCACTTACATATTCCCAGTCTTCTACTGAAGGCATCTAATTTATGGGAACAGTGGAAATAGAAAATGGGACGGCATTAGAGTTTCACGTATTCATGTACGAGATGATTTTTAGATGAGATTGACGAGCTCTGATGGATTACACAGGGTCAAATTATATGCTTTAAATTATATGTATCAAATTGTATGAGGCAGTGATGGAGTGGTCTGGCCAAGCTCCTGTAGGCTCCTTATCTGAAAAGACCTAATATCAGGCATCTGAAACCACTCTTGGGTACTTAATCAAAACCTGTCTGGTTTGCAGGGTTTGTCAGCACACATGGGTCACCGCCTAAATTACTCCATCTGTACAATGAGAGCAGCTCAAATGATTGCTTCTTAGGTAGCCCTTTATCAGAGTGCCTGGTTTCTGACATGTTGGAGCCTTCAGCAGACGGTTGAAGTTTTCCTTTGGGTGCCTCAGGCACAATCAGAGCCCCATTGAATACTGCCAGGTCCTTGTGGAGAAAGATTAGGAACTGCCACAATTTACTCTCAAGGTATAGTTCTGTCCAAAGGTTGTCCTCCCTGATATCCTGGATGTCTTCAGCGTGCCCTCATGTATTCTTCCCAGTGCTACACAGAAGCTTTGCTGTCACACTGGCTTCAGTTCCCAGACATGCAGGTGCATGTCCTCTTCATACCACTCCATACCTTCTTTCACTGGCCCAATTCAAAGATCTTGGCAGCTAGTGGGAAGACTTCCATTCATCTCCAAGTTTTGGAAGAATCACTCCCAAAGTCTCAAAACCTCCAACCCAAATTTTCCCAAGACTCCTTGTTTGTTGGAGTCTTGCTGAAACAGAACCCCAAACTCCAAAAGCCTTAAGCACGAGCCTAACATGAAATATGATGATACTTCCCGAGGCTGTTGCTGGAGAGGTTCCCGTGCTGAAAATTAGATGTGTATTTAGTTCTTGGTGAATGTCCCTCAACAGCTGCCTCCATAGGGCCAGCACAGGTGTGCTCAGAGGCCAAGCCATGGGCCAAGTGTGTGAGGTGCTGCCCTGACGGATACAAGCCATGGCTCTTTCCCAGAGACCTTGCAGTTCTGGGTGTGTTTGCCTTAGGAGGCAAAAAAGGAGCTAATTTAATGCATGGGAATCGGAACCCCTAAGATGCTTTTTGCCTTAATTGTATTTGCACAGGAATAAAGATAAGTAGAAGGAAAACTCTGCTATTAGCAGCACAGTTTGACATTCCCAGTGCATTAGCACATGAAATGATCTGGTGACAGAGTAAATAAGACATGAATTACTCTTAAAAAGCTTTTACAACAAACATTAAGATGCTTCCATCTCAAAGGTGACCTGTAATTGTTAACAACTTGCAAAAACAACCACATCAATGAAAATGAGGTTTACAATACAATTATTGCAAATGCTTCAAATAATGAAGTTGGAGTATTCAGCTCAACTGGCTTCACATGGCCCTTTTCATTTTCAGCTAAGGCCCTGTCACAGCTGGGCTGACATCTCCATGGGGGCCCTCTGCTTGGCAAGAGGCAGGACAACTTCTCTGCTGAACCCAACAGTTTTTGTGAGTCCTTCAAAAAACATGTCCAAGTTTGTAATCCTTCTGGAGGCCCCTGTGGGCTGAAGCTGGATGTGGCCCAGCTGTGGCAGTCACTCCCTCACACTTTATCTCCGTGTCCCAACAGTGATTTAATTTTATCCCACCACTTCCCAAGGTGTCTCTTGGGCAAGAAAGGTGTAATCTGCCCTGGTTGACTGAACAGCAAGTCCCAGTCAGCAGAAATGGACCACATGAGGGTATGGTGGTCTGCAAGACAGCTACCATGGCCAGGTGTGCTGGCAGCAGTGCATGCTAGTCCCTTTGTGCTCTGAATTAGGACTTCAACATCTTGATGGGACTTTAAAGGGTTTTTATTGCCGGCCTCATATTAAACCTACCAAAGCCAGTGATGTATTTAATTCAGAACAGTTTTATTTAGAGAAGGTTACCCATAGCACACCCCAACCTGGAGGCACAGGAAAGGAGGTCACTTCCAATTTATTTTATATTGTTTTCTGGTTGTTTTCAGCAGCTGTCTATTCTAAATAACTCGGAGTTGTGGATCAAGGCTGATTATCAAACCTGTTGAGGGGATTTAGTCACACAGCTGTGCCCCAGAATCTCCTTAACCACATTTCAACAGTCTCAAACACATGATGTTAAATTGGAGATGGGATTTTTGAATGACAAATGGTGAAATGGAAGAGGGAGCACCAGGGTTAGAAACTAAGCAATGATGTGCTCTGAGGAATCCTGGGCAGGGGAGTTGGATGACATGGTTTCTAGAGATCCCTTCCAGCTCTGACAACTCCGTGACTCTGCATAGGACAACTGGCCGTGAGGTTGTACCACGAATGGTGGTATGGAGGAAAGATCTCCGTGGCCTGAGGAAACCAAATGGCATAGAAGGCAGCAGGCTCTACTAAACACCCCAAGAAGCACACACTGGGACAGCAGCACTGCTTTTTAAAATGCAGCATATTTTTCACCTGAGCATTTTGGCATTTGACAGCTTTACACCTTTGGAAAGAGCTGCAGGCGGTGTGTGCTCCGCTCAGAAGGACTGCTGTGACCTGCGAGGGCAGGAGCCGAGACCCGCAGCTGACACGGTTTCCTGGTTAAGCTGAAACCAAGCCCAGTGGAGCTACCCTTTCTCCCTGAGAGCCCGTCTCACAGCCTCGCCTGATGATTTTGACACGCTTTCTCCACCCTGAGGAGTTTAACTTCGCTTGTAACAATACCTTTTTTGCTTGAAAACAGTGTTGATTTTCTCTGCAGTCTCTTGCCAAAAAAAGCAGAGGGGAGAAAGGAAGATAAATAAACAAGTAAAGAGTTGATTTCCAGACACTTGGGAGTACTGGAACTGCTCAGGTGTGGGAATCAATGCAAGGTATCAGCTGATAAGTGGGAGGCTTAAATGTTAAAACTCTCACGGTAGCAAGACAACGATTCAAGGAGGCCTCCTCTCTTCCGATTACTACTCAGAAAGGATGATATTACAGTGAACCTTCTTAAGATGTAATATTCCCAACAGAGGATAATTGATGCTAACAATGGTGTCAAACTGAAGATCTGAAAGGGACTAATTAACTTTTTCTGCTGGGAAGAACTTTTTCGTTTTGTCACTGCTTCCGTACCTGAGCATTTCCATTAATCTGAAACGTCTGGATCCCAGTTCCCCTGCTTAATTTCTGCTGGGAGTTGAGGGAAATAGCAAAACCAGCCATGCCAGAGCTTACAGCAACTGAATTGGATGTCCTGAAAGCAGAAGAATGTGTTGAAACATTCTGTACAGTCTTTTATAATTCATTTCTAAGGAGCATGCAGCTAGAAGAAAGTAAGCATCCATGGAGCAGGGTGTCTCGTGGTGGGTGAGTTTGGCCATGCACTGCTGGGACAGGGAGCAAGGGACCCTACTCCCAACGGTGGGCACATCTATAGGGCTAAAAATGGGAACTCAGAGGGGCCTGGCTCTGCTTGCTAGTGGAAAGAATTTCTCTCTGCTTCTGTCTCTCTGTTTTTAGCTCATGACAGGGGAAATGCACTCTCCCTACAGCTTTCATGTGGCTTCTCTAGAGGTTTCTATTTGGTCCTGGCTCCCAGACTGAAGAAAAGCAGCTAACTACCTCCCTTGAGCATCTTAGCTCATTAGCTCTGAAGCTCCAAGAAAAGTAAGTTCTCAGACTGTTTAAGAGAGAGCATCATCATCTTGTGTTTCAAGAGAAAGCATCAGCTGGAAAAGAGGGGGATTAGCACAAGGTCTATTAAACTACAGCAGCTCTGCAATGTTCCAGTGATCTCCTCTTACTCCATGTTTTCTCTGCTCCTGAGTGCTTCCTTACAGCGGTGGGGGCATCTTTTCAGACAACATGCTACTCTGCAAGAACTTTTTCATACTATTTATGGAATCACAAAATTTTCAGGGATAGAAGGGACGTCTAGAGATCATCTTGCCCAACTCCCCTGCTAGAGCAGGGTTGCCCAGAGCACATCACTCAGGACTGCATCCACGCGGGGCTTGAAGGTCTCCAGAGAAGGGGACTCCACACCCTCCCTGGGCAGCCTCTGCCAGGGCTCAGCCCCCGTCACCAGAAAGAAGTTTCTCCTCAGATTTGACTGGAACTTCCAATGTTACAGCTTGTTCTCATTGATCCTCATCCTGTCACTGGGAACCACTGAGAAGAGTCTGGCTCCATCCTCCTTCAACCCACCCTTCAGATACTTGTGAGCATTAATAAGGTCTCCCCTCAGCCTTCTCTTCTCCAGGCTAGAGTCCCAGCTCTCTCAGCCTTTCCTCATCAGGGAGATGCTCCAATCCCTCCATCATCTTTGTTGCCCTATGCTGGAATCTCTCCAGTAGTTCCCTGTCTGTCTTGAACTGGGGAGCCCAGAACTGGACGCAGGATTCCAGTTTAACATTTAACATCCAACTTACCATTGCCAAAAAGTAAATAAGTATATTGTAGAGGGGTATTAAACAAATTTTTATTGTTTTCCTCTGTAAAGTGGGAGTTTTGGCAGCCTCCTGGAAGAGCATGAAGGTGCTACTGACAGGATGCTGTAAAAGTCCAGGAGCCAAATCACACTGGAAATACTATAACAGAAGGGACCCGTAAGGAGACAATGTGACCTGGTCCCTCCATGAAGTGGGGTTAGCCAGAGCACAGTCTGGGAGCACAGCCTGTGTCTCCTAACCAGGGCTGGGCTTTCAGGTCCAGTTCACCCTGGGGTGAATGGTACTGCTGCTTGCCTGCAAACAGTGACCAGGCACCACAGGACTAGGAGAAAATGAGAAAAATCCCACTCAAGAAATACTGAGGTGGTTGAAAGTCCCACCACAGTCAGAATTATGGAAAAGCAGAAGAAAACCAGAACTGACTGAGTTCTCTGCCCTTTATCTGAGCATCCTGGAAAGACTCATTGCTCTGAGAAACCTCGAGAATAGAAGAACCAGAGGGTTGGTCCAACTAAAGGTCACTGATAGGACTCCTCTCCCAACCAAACCCAGACCCTTTTCTTGGAGTAGTCCCAGAAGCAATATATCCAAGAGTAATAATTTTTAGTAAATGGAGAAAGAGCCATTTATAAAAAAAACCACCAAACAGCTGATGTTAACTATTTCCTACTTATGAGGATACTAATACAGTTTGCAGATGCTGTTAGGAGAACACAGCTGATGTTTGAGCCCCATCAGCATCAGAAGACAAGGCAGTCTCCTCATCTAGATTAGGTTTTGCACATGAAACGTCAGAAAAAATGCAAGTTTTTTGGTGTCACAGGAAGCATTTATCTCTGCCTGGATGAGACTGATTTGGGGAAAGAGTCTGCAGGTGAAGAAGCAGAGACTTCTACCTGATCAGAGGCTCTCCAGATCTTTACAAAAGTGCTGGCTACATCCACAGCCACTTGTGAATTCAGTGCAAAGGATAATGCATCTGGGGACAAATATTGCCACAAGAAGTTTAACACTGGAGGGTGACTGGAAGTAGGCAACTGCATCCACATAGCTGCACAAATTGATACAGAAGGACTGAATGAGTCCTGGGAATGGTTTCAAGGGACATTGGTGCCTGGATGACCTGTCAAAATCATCAGTTTGGGATGCTGTTGTGTAGCATACCTGACAGGCATGCAGTAGAAATTAATGCAGGTTTTGAGGGACCAAAGAAATTAGGTAAAGAGATACCGTTTTGGAGAACGACTACTGGTCAGTTGTCCAGGGACATATCTGGACAGAAGACAATGTTGGCTCAACAAGAAACAATCACAGAATCACAGAATATCAGGGATTGGAAGGGACCTTGAAAGCTCACCCAGTCCAATCCCCCTGCTGGAGCAGGAACACCCAGAGCAGGTCACACAGGAACGCCTCCAGGCGGGTTTGGAATGTCTCCAGAGAAGGAGACTCCACACCCTCCCTGGGCAGCCCCTGCCAGTGTTCCCTCACCCTCACTGTGAAGAAATTTTTCCTCATATTTAACTGGAACCTCCTCTGTTCCAGCTTGCACCCATTGCCCTTTGTCCTGTCATTGGACGTCACTGAGAAGAGCCTGGCTCCATCCTCCTGACACTCACCCTTTACAGATTTATAAACACTCATGAAATCACCCCTCAGTCTACTCTTCTCCAGGCTAAAGAGACCCAGTTTCCTCAGTCTTTCCTCATGTGGGAGATGCTCCACTCCCAAACAATGACTAGTTGGATCCCTGTGTGTTGACAGGGATCTTCAGTTTAGAAATGCACAGAACCATCAAGGATTATCTGGCAATTTAAGTCCATCATGCCGGGAATGGGTAGGTGGCCACAATGTGGCACTAACCAGCCAGCATAGCTTGCTGATGATTGTCTTACAATCATCTGGCTTCACTTTACAAGGTCTACTTTTACGTGCATTGGACATTTCAAGCTCTTTTTGACCCCATAATATCCACTGGATTTGTTGGGGTTTCTCCCCCTCCCCTTCTATTTGCCAAAAAACCATTCTAGCACAAGTGAAACTTCAGACTGATCGATTCTCAGAACAATTTTCAAGATCACGCAGTGTTGCTCAGCCTTGTACTGAGCACAGTTTGAACTGCCCTCCCAGGATTTCTTGCCTCATGGAGCAGCTTAAAGCATTGTATCTAATGTGGCCCAGAATTAGATCAGTGTTGGTACTGCTGTTCTAGATTGTGAAATTATTTAAAGGTTGTTACATTAAAAGGTCCATTAAGATATTTGTTGTTGAATCAACAATGTAAAAGCATTATGCTTAAAATCATAGAAATAAAACCATTTCCATGCTTTGCCTGCTGAAGAGAACGTTCAAAACCACGATTTTATAAACCAGTTCTGGAGAAAACACATATTTTTCTGAAAACAGACCATATACAGGGAATTAAACACAGAGAAGAACGATATCACACGCATCCAAAGTGTAGTAAGAACGATATCTTTTTTTCCCCTCCTTCTTGAATAATGCCCATTGTGTGCCTGGTTAGAAAACAATAGCTTGGTTATGAAATCATGGAAATTTTATCCATGAACGTGCCACCCTCACATTAAAATCATCACACAGCTCTCAGCATGCTGCCTGCAAGCTTCTCAGGTGTAAATCTAGCAGTAAATCTGGGCCTGGTTTACTGGCAAAGGACAGCCAGGGTGGATACAGCCACGGGGAGCAATGACACGCTTGTCCCCTGGTCACAAGCCTCATGGCATGGTGTTGAGTGTGGACAGAAGATGGAGATGAATCCCAGCACACCCTGTCCACCAGGGGAAACTGCAGGATGATTTTTTCGGTGTGACCCAGCTTGGATTTCATATACAGGGTATGCAAAAAGTCCTCCACGTCTGAATAGGTTGGGAAAGAGCCTCCACTCAGCTCTATCCACACTTGCTGAATTCCCCAAACCGTAAAGGAACCAAGATAATAGCATTTCCCCTTAGAAAACTCCCTCGGCAAGCAGAAAATAAAGAAGCTGGGCTGAAGAAAAGCTAAACTCTTTAATAAGACGTGGAAGACATTTAAGTAATATTTTCTCCCGTGTCTGAGTATATATCAATAATTCATTTTAGTTCTCAGCAGTTCCCAGATATCTAGTGGCTCCAGTGGGCATCTACAGCGCCGGAGGGATGCGGACAAAACCCAGAAGAACACGTGGTGCATTTGAATAGATAGCAGGGACTCAGTGGGAAAATTGGCATGAATTTTTTTCTCCCAGTATGCTGCTGAGATTGGGCCAAATCCTTATTTCTCCCCTGGAGCCTGTCTCTGGATTTGCCTTGACTCTAGATGTAAGCTTTCCCGGTAACGCGGAGCAGTGCATTAAGGTGAGCCTCAAGCTCAGCTCCTTCCCTGAGCTTGGCCAGGACTTTCTCACCTCGTTCCTGCACTTGTTCTTCTGGCTGTTCTTCAGCAGCACTGGGCAGGGTTCTCTGCTTGCACTTATTCACAAGAACAGTGAACAGAAAGGGCACGATTATAAGTTTCCAAACACCCATGAGGTGCTTTGTGGCAGCTAGCTAAAATAGTTGCAAACACCTCCACCAGTAAATCCCAGTATACCTACCTATTGCCTACCCACATATGCAATGTGGCTCAAAGCTGTGCCTAAACGCCTTGTGTATGGCTGATTTAGTTTTCTTTATGATATATATTTGCATCCTGTATGAGACACTGTAAGTAATTTCCTCTTTTGCTTTGCCTTTTTGGTGTGTTTTGTTTTGTTTTAGCAAAGTGTTCCATTATCCATTATCCATATTCCATTATCCAAATGATTGGGAAAATAATAAAGTTTTACTTGTTTTTGTTTTTAACATGCATTTCCTTTTAGCAGCTCAGTGCATCTGTTAAATCATAGGCCACAGCCTGTGAAAAGCAGTTATGGAAAACTGCTAGTTTGCTACTAAATACTGTGTCCTCATCAAAGAGCCAGTTGGGCTGCCCTAAGTCATTAAAAAGTGTCAATTGCTATTTAATATGAGAAGCTTTTCAGAGGAAACTTGGCACTGCTGCTGTTACTGGAAGATTTCTCCCTCTTTCTCAGATACTTCTGCGCCTACTGAGAGAGAGCAGAAAGTCTGTGTTTCCCTCACACTCTTCAGGCCAGAGACTGTCACAACCAACAGGTTAAATGTGGGGCTTGTTTCACTTCTTTAATAATAAGGATAAGAAAATCTGCATGTAGAAACTTCCCTTGTTTCTGGTTCCAAACTTCTCCACAAGTGGAAACAAGAAGGACCATAGTCCACATTCCTGAACCTTTTATAGCCTTTTGGATACCCACCCCCCTCCCAGACCCCACTGAGGCTCAGCCAGTCATCCCAGTCCAACCAGGGAAGGCTTTCCAACACCGAGCCCCAAGCACAACTTGTAATGACGTTGGATAACGACTATTTCTTGTGTCACAATTCCCTACTAATACTTATAATTTGCCATGGTTTTGGGGTTTTGGTTTGGGGTTGGGGTTTTTTTGGTTTGTTTTGTTCTCCTTTTCTGTGTCCATGTGTTGCCTGACACAACTGGGAAACGTCCACAAAAACAGACCATGAATTTCCTAAGAGCACAAGGCTCAAACAGCTACCGAGACCTACCCTTTCCCCTCCTCCCCACGGAGGGGAGGTTAGTTTTTTCGAGGACCCATGGGAGGGATTCAGATCTGGACAAGATTATCACTGTTTTTCAGAGGAACACTCTGTGTTTTAATACCCCTGGAAGCCCTCCTAAGATTCAGCAAGCAGAGACTGTATGAAATGCAGCCCAGAGAAAGGCAGGGAAGTGCAATTATAACCCAGGTGAACGCTCTATTCATACCAGCCCCTAATGTGTAATTTGTCAAACTATTCAGCATTTTCAGATCTTTCTTTCAGTCCAGGGAACAGAAACAGTGACAATCTGGGCTTTTAATTCAGGGAGAGAATGTCCAGCCTAATTTGATTTTTCTCTGTCTCTGACAGTGTGGAATTCACACTCACACTGTGCGAAGGAGCTTTATCCAATATTTACAGCTCTGGGAGACGGTTTGGCCAGCCTGTGCTCGCCCATGGAGTATAACAGCTACAGAAACATTAGTCTGGGCAAAAAAAGAGAAAGGTGGATACTTGGCTTTCTCAACTCAGGGAAAAGCAAGTGTCACAGAAATCCTTCTGAGTGGCTGGACTACAGCCAGACACGTCAAACAGAGATGGGTGTGTCGGACATACCCAGTGGGACCACTTGGTTAGAGCAAGCACATGCTGCTCTGGCCCTCTGAAGTTTGGAGGAATCAGCTGGGAAATAGCCAGTGAAGGAAAAAAACCACGCAGAGCTGCTCGTGGAACCCATTTCAAACCTTACTCTTAATTTCCAAACTGGGTGCTGACTGCTAAACTTCACCTAGTTCAGCTCTTTGAGAAGCGCTTGGTTTTGTTATTTCGGTGCTATAGTGAAGTGTCTCGGCAGATGGATCAAAATTAGGTTATTGGCTGTATGAGTGTGTCAGTGGTGCCTGTGTATTACCATCACCTGCTCTTGTAGAATCATGGAATGGTCAGGGCCAGAAGGACCTCTAGGGTCATCCTGTCCAATCTCCCTGCAGTCAGCAGGGACACCCCCAACTAGACCAGGTTGCCCAGGGCCCTGTTGAGCCTCACCTTGAATATCTCCAGGGAAGGGACCTCAACCACCTCCCTGGGCAACCTGTTCCAGTGGTCTACCACCCTTGTGACCTTCATGACTGGGTCCCGTTGGGCAAGCACCTTTGGTTACTACTCAAAAGCATTACTGCAAGAACACAGTGGTGTGGATGGGAAGCTGACCATTTCAAATTTAAGATGTCACCTATTGGACTGGCAGCCATTGCGTGTTTGCAAGTCAGGAAGACACAGTTACAGCCCAGCTGTCTACGAAACTCTAGGAGAAAAACAGAAAGCTTTTCATCAACAGAACACCTGAAGCAAGACACAAAGCACTGAATTCTGTGAAACACAGAATAGTGGAATTATCCTGGCAATTTACATGGGAGCTCTGAGTCAGTGCTTTCAGGCAGGCAATAATTCCACGTAAGCACCCCTGGTGGAACGGGGTCATAAATCTCTTTGTGAATGGTATTTTTCAATTTCTGTGTTAGGCTTCAAATTCCTCTCCCACAGGAAAAGTGCCCAGAGACAGAAGAAGCCCAGGACCCAACCCACTGAGCACAGTTCAAGAGAGGATTTTGCTGTGTAGGCCCCCGTTTGCACACCCCTATACTAGTCTGAAATAAGTATTCAAATGGGTATTTCAAAATTAAAAAGAAAAAAGAGAGAGAGAAACAGCAGGACAGGTAGCAATTGCTCTCTGGGGTGGCAGATAGCCTGATAAAGAAAGAAATGTAAATCAGAACCAGTAATACCTTCATGGGAAAACCTATCTAATGCTGCTTGTGGTGAGGAATAAGTTAATCTGAAAGTAAATAAAAGCATAGGTTGTTTGCTTTATAAGTCTTCTTTTTTTTTTTCCCCTTTTGCTGCCTGTGTTATAAATAGAAAACAAAATCTCCTTTCCAAACAGATTAAAAGGGTAGATCTGGAGCTTGTCAGTGTATTTGGGTCCTGGAATGGAAGTGGGAAATGGTGAGATGCTGTCACAGCGTAGGTAACTTCAAAATCAGCCAGAGGCACAAAGAGGGTGTCTGGAGGGATGAGAAATAGCCAAGGGCTCAGGTGTCCCGTGCTGGGCCTGGGGGTCTCTGACCTGGGGAACTGGTCCTCTCCTCCGAAAGGCTCCACCAAAGAGATGCCACTTCATCTGAGATGCAGGTTCAAGAGGTGTGTGTCTTTGTTGGCCTTCCATGACTTCTGCCTCCTAAATCAGCATAAACCAGCATTCAGAAAGCCCAGGACAGCAGCCACAGCCATCATCACCGCCATGTGCAAAACTAAGCCTTTTCTTTAAAAGGATGGCCTTAATTTTGGCATTTTGGCTCCTTGTTCCCATTCTGGGTGTGAAGGAACAGTCATGAAAAGGGTAGTTCCCTCTGAGCAGAGGAGTTAGATGTTGGGGCCAATCACTGTGTTTCCCAGGTTTCTAAATAATTTACAACCCCAAATAGTGCTGCTCAACCTGACTGTGCTGCCCACAGGACTAAGAAAGTATTTCCCTTTGTAGTGGGAGCTCCTTGTTACCAAGGCACCTGTGCCAAGTCCTGCCCAAGCCCTGGATATCTTCTACACCCTGTGACTCTTTCAGGTCTATCTCCTTGCCCAGATGGGAGCAGAACTCCCTTTGAATGAGAATGAGCCATTAGAAATGTTCCACATGGGAAGTGGGCTCAGTAGTCCAGCACTGGGGTGATACTGGTACAGCATTTCCTGGCCACACGGGGAGCAGATAACTCCTTTCCTCTTGGAGCAGACTTTCATAGATCTGAAGGCTATCAGTATGTCCCACTTCAGTTCACTTTTCAGGTTAAAGAACCTGATTAATTTCCCTCGGAGCACATTTTTAAGTCCTTCCCTGTGGCAGCTGACAAGTTGAGTGGCAGTGTCCTGAGTGGCAGAGTCCTCCAGCCAAGGAGGACTCCCCGTGTTCTGTAGGGTACAATCCTCCTTGTGCAGCCTCATGAGATGTTTGCTTTTCCCTCACCATTGCTTTTTTTTTTTGCAGGACTGCTAGTAGGCCAGCTGCTTCCCATCTGATATTTCTGCAGCAAATCATCAGAGTGAGTGGTCTTCCTGGACCTTCTGCTGCAAATCACATCTTCAAGTCACCTCAGTTACATTTGAATTCCAACCTCATCTGCACTTGTCAAACTTCCCACCACAATGTCCTCCAAAGACACCACGTTTGTTGTTGCCAGGACTGCCAAGAGCACCCAATTAGCTATGTAAAAAAATTCAGAAAGGCTAATCCACCAGCTGTTTGCAGAAGTAAAACCTTAGGCAGGTGGTTAACTTTATGCAGGTCAACCCCATTGAATTTATGAGGGTGGCTCCTAGCCTGTCATACCTATTGACATACTATATATGACATGTTTAAGTGTCATGTATACGATATATGACATGTATAGGTGACTCCTGTATTGTCATACCTGAGTGTGTGGAAAATAGGTGCTGGCCATTTAAAAATATTGGTTATTTTATTAAGGAGAATCAGAATGACATTTTCAGCCAAGTTATGCAAGGGATTAGTTTGACAGACTTCATGTAATTAGATGGAAATGAGTTTGGCCCAGTGACCTTTTTCTTTATCATGGTTTCTTCCCAGTGTTTGATCAATGATTCTTTAAATAGCTTTGAAGTGATCTAAGGCTTTTCTCACTGTTTGCTTTGAGATCTTCTTCTCCCTTTTTAATATACAAGACCCTTTGTTGTCCCAGAAGAGATCCTCATTTCTTGAACTTACTACTCTTATGGTGAGGTTATGTTAAATCCAAACCTCTCAGTCAGAAGAGGTGCTACTGTCAGGTTCCTCTTCTACATGCTCGTGTAACTGCCAAGAAGGGCCACTTGGATTTCAGCAAAAATGATAAGATCAGGGGGACAGGAGATTTAATGCCAACGTCCACTCTCTTTAGGTGGCCTCTTGGTGAAGCCGGTGGGTTTTATGGGAGAAGAGACAAAACAAAAAAAAACACAACAAAGCTTTGGGGCACACCATCAACAGGGGCAATCTCAGAGCTGCTAAACCAACACTGCCTCTGCCTGAATGCTCCTGAAGTTGTTGAATAACAACACAAGCAAAAGTGCAGCTTGACTTTTCTTGGAGCTTTTAGGGCAGGCATTCTTATCTGCTTCCTGAAAAGAAAGGGAAGATACCTGAGGATACAGATGATTTCAGTCTGCACAGGACTCTCTCGGCAGCAAAACCCAGGGAACAGTTAAGTACAACGTTCTCTAATTTTCAAAGGAATCAAAAGGTCCCTTGCAGGAGAATCCAACTATTTAGAAATAAACACTGCTCTTTTGACATCTTAACTATATACCATTCTCTCCTCATACGCTGCAAAGTGCTCTGGTCCCCGACAACCATCTAGCGTTTCGGTGCTTGTACAAGAATTGCAGATCATAGTTTTACCAAATAAGAGATTCTGTGTTTCTTTCAAATGGGGTAGATCCCCTAAGAGCTGCCCTCCCGAGTCCCAGCCTTTGAGAGGCGAGCGAAATGCCAAGGCAGGCTGAAACCAGCCCACCGTCAGGGAGGAGGGCTCCGGCCTCTTAGGAGGTTGTGATCTCCATTTCAAGACAGAGTCAGGAACAGCTCGCTCCGTGCTTACAGACCTCCAAAAACTAATAATAGTAATAATAAAATATCAATCTCAGAGGGAAACTCCACAGCCCTGATGATTTCCTCGCTCCTGTGCAGGGGGGGGCAGGCGATGCTGTTCAGCCCGTGATTTCCCCGACTCGGTCTGCCTTGAACTTTTGAATGAGCGTGATTCATGCTTCTCAGAGAAGTACTTATGCCCTGCTCCAGGAAAGCACAGGAGCACATGTTTGCCCTCAGCCTTGCCTTCAGCTTGCTGAGTAACCGGGTGGAAGCTGTACTCAACCCGCTTCTCCATGGGAGAGAGCAGTGCCGTGTCTGTACCAGCAGAGTTGCAGATCTGGTGGGGTTTTTGTTTTTTAACTTAAAGCCCCAGGTTTTTTTTTTTTTGAAAGCGTGACTGGACACCCATTCCAGCTTTGTTCTTTCAAAACTGAAGATTTCAGGAGTGTTTCATTAAGATTCCCAGCCATGAGGAAACGTATAAACACAGGTGAAATGCTCTATGCTTTTCGATAGCTCACTATTTAGGGGGAGCATGGACCCAAACCGTGGGCTCTGAGGGTAAGGTTGGTTATTAAACAATAAAATGAACCAGCTCTGTTCTCTGCCCACCATCTCTCTCTACGTACAGTACATTGAAGGACCCCTCTCCTGAGCCCGGGAGCAAGGAAAGGTCTGTATTCAGCCTGATGCATGATGGACCACGGGGACTAACAGGTAGATGGACGGTTCAACAACTGTATTTCCCATCCCCAAAGCTCCACTCCTTGAGCAGGAGCACAATCTACTGTGTACAGCACCGAGAACAACTCCTTTCACACCCTGTGCATCACGCAGCCGCTCAGTCCCCATCCAGGTGTGGGAAAGGTAAAAAAGAAAAGGGACGAGGTGCTTTACAGACGACCTCACCGCGTCACGAACGGTGACTGGGGATGCCCCGACAGCCCGGGGAGAGCCCCGTTGCCGCCAGGGATCGCAGAAGCGCTGGGCGCCGCGGGGAAGCCGCGCCCGGTGGGATGCCCACCGCCCACCCGAGCTCCCCCACCGGCATCACCGCCTCCGCCCGCCACCCCGACGGGAG
>VZTM01010898.1:67638-97494 GCA_013400555.1 Jacana jacana | reverse complement strand
TGCCCCCAGGCCCGAGCGAGCCCAGAGGCCGCCCTGCAAAGGGACGCGGGCTCGACGCCCGGGGCGGCCGCCGGTGGGTCCCGCTCAGTGCCCGGGAACGGAGGTGCTGCCTCCGCGATGGGGCAGCGCGGGGCCATCTCTGGCACCTCCAGCGGGTGACGCGGTGGCCACAGACGCTGTGAGCGGATCCCACTGTGTAGTCCCCCGGGACCCCTGCTTGCCGAGGGGAGGGAGAGCAACCTGGGGGCCAGGGATAGACCCACAGCGGCTCCAGCGGGGCAAAGCAGCTTGTGCTCGGCTCCTGGAGTCGTGCCAGGCTTGGGGACGTGGTTATCTGCCGGCGTCAGGAGTGGTTTTCAGTAAGGTTTGTGGGCCCGGCAGCCTCGCCGGGTTGCCCAAAGAGGAAGGATGAACTGGTGGGGCTGCAAGAGGAACGTGGGAGTTGGGTGTAGATGGAGCTTCTCCTGCAGCCGGGATCGTCTGCAGGTTTGGGGTTGGTCCTGCCCCTCACTGGGTGCCCACAGGGACGGGCTGGAGCCAGGACGCCAGGACTGGAGATCCGCTCTGGTGGATGCGGGTGGAGGAAATGGGGGAGGACAGCATTGTCCTCCAGCCAGGCTGAAATGCAGGGATTGCCTGCAAAGGCTGAAATAATAGTGGTCCCTGATGTTAATGAAGGGAAACGATGGTTGTTCTTCAGCTTGGTGGCGAGTTGGCTCTGGCTGCTGGGCCGCAACCACAGCCACCTGAAGGGAGGAGGACAGCTCTGGGGCAGGGTGGAGGGTTTGTCTGGGACCTGATGCTAATAGCAGCCTGTCCCAGCGTGTAGGGGTTGAGAGAGCAAATGATGGAGAGGAAATAGTCTGCTTCCAGCTTCTGATCAATCACCTCCATCGATCAGGGTCTAACAGAAACACAATGGCTCTTTCCAAGGGGGAATCGGCAGCTGCCTCCTCTGGCATCAGGAGACGTGAGACAAGGGCTGGTGGTTTGTTGTTGTTTGGGGTTGGTTTTTTTCCCCTCCTGTAATCGATGCATTGTTTTGAGATGTTTAGAAATACCTCAGGAGGAAGTTCCCTGGCCTAGAGCAGCCCATCGGGGCGCAAACAGCACCGGGGAGGTTGGCGGGGGCTCTGCGTGGCGCCGTGGGAGGTGATGATGCAAAACAAGCGGTACCACCGTTGAGCAACTTCCCGTCAGCAGGGCCCGTTCACACCACCACGTCACGCTCGCTGTGGTGGGAAGGGGGCAGATTTGGGATCCTCTGTCAGCCCCGAGCGAGGAGGTAACGCTCTGCTCTTGTCCTTCAGATCTTGGCAGGGTGATGCCAGCTTGATCCAGAGCCATGTCCAGGTACCTGAAGCACTTCACAGTGGTGGGCGATGACCCCGTGCAATGGAGCAATGACTATCAGAAATGGGAGGAGGAGGAAGAGGCCGGGGAGAAGTCAGATTCAGAGATCAAGCTGGAGCCCACCAGGAGCCGTGTCTCCTTCCAGGACATGATGAAAAAGCTCTTCGGCTCCCACAGGTTTCAGGTGAGGCAGAACAAACCCAACCCAAAGGGAAACAAGGGTGAGGCTTGGCCAAGGGCTACGTGACAGCAGAGCCCATGTGGGACGGAGCGCAGAGCGGTGGGCTGGGAGCAGCCCTGAGCTTGTGAGCGCTCGTGGGTCCTGTGAGAGCAGCTGCTGTCTTCGAGCTGGGCCCTCCTGTCGGAAGCAAGCTGCTCTGCAGCACTGACAGATGTTTCCTGAGCAGCGACAAGCCTCGGTGCACACTCATCACCGTGTGGGTAGAAGCACGTGCTCTCCCCGGCTCAAGCTCCTCGAGACCCTGCCACCCCAACCAAGCAGTGGGAAACCTGGTGGGGAGTGGGTTTGGTGGGGAGCCCAGGGGTTTTGTACGGGTGGGACTTTGCAGGAGCAACCCACCAAGCAGGGGCTGCAGGGGTTGGGAGCAACAGAAACCTCTGTGAAAACCAACTGGCCAAATTAGGGATGTTGGGGTGTGTTTAGCTAAAGGCTGCCTTGGCTCCTCTTGCTGACCCATCTGTGCTTGGGAAGGGGTTCACGCTGGTTCTTTTCCTCCAACAGATCCTGGTTGTCTGCTTGGTCATCCTGGATGCCTTGCTGGTCCTCGGGGAATTGCTTATGGACTTGAAAATCATCCATCCAGACAAATATAATATAACCCCAAAGGTAAAACGCAGGGAAGTGGCAACGTGAACCGCAATTTCCTTCTCTTTAGTGGTTCAAAGCCCACTAGGTGGGATGACTGGGCTGACAGGACCGGGACCTTCAGCTTTGCTGAGCCAGTAGTCGCAGGCATAGGGACAAAGGTCTCGTGGGGACTCGTGTGACGGCCCTGCAGTGTGTGGGGCCAGCCTGGCTCGGCTCATGTTCATCCGTGCAGCAGCTTCATGCTTCCTTGGGCTGCAGCAGAGCTCAATTGCTCTCACTACCTTCTCCCAGGTGTCTTTGTACCTCCTGGTCTGGCTTACACAAAGCCACTGGCTGCCACGTGCTCGCTCTGGTTGTCATTTAGAGCAGAAGTCCCCAGCCCTCCTCCTTGTAGAGTCAGATCAGATGTGCCCATGAGTGGTGGAGGCTTTCCAGCCTGCCCTGCTGCCACGCACGCAGGAGGGGTTCTCGGTCCTAAACTCAACGCTGTCTTTTCCCAGGTCTTCCACTACCTCTCCCTTTCCATTCTAACCATCTTCCTGGTCGAGGTGGGGTTTAAAGTCTTCGTCTACCGCCGGGAGTTCTTCCACCACAAGTTCGAGGTGCTGGACGGGATCGTCGTCATCGTGTCGTTCATCCTGGACGTCGTCCTCATCTTCCGGGAGCACGAGTTTGAAGCTGTGGGGCTGCTGATCCTGCTGCGGCTGTGGCGCGTGGCCAGGATCATCAACGGTAGGTGCCTGCAGCCCGTCAGGAGCTTTCCCTGCTGCATGGGATGGATTTGCCAACCTTTCCTGAACCATCTAGGGTCACGTCTATGTTCCCTTCTCAAAGTTATCTGTTAGACCCCGGGGTCTTGCTCTCCCAGGGAACTCGTGAGTTTCACCCGTGCGGTCTTTGTTGCTGGAGCGTGGCCTTGATTAGGCTGTAAGTTCTTTGGAGCAGCCACAATCTGCTGCTCGTGGTGGTGCGATGCCTCGGTGACCAGCAGAAGCAGGGAGGTGATTGTCCCCCTGGACTCAGCACTGGTGAAGCCAAACCTTGGGTCTTGTGTCCAGTTCTGGGCACCTCAACACAAGAGAGATCTGGAAGGGCTGGAGCGAGTGCAGAGGAGGGACACGGAGCTGGGGAAGGGCCTGGAGAATCAATCTTACAAGGAACAACTGAGGGAGCTGGGACTGTTGCGTTGGAGGAAGAGGAGGCTGAGGGGAGACCTCATCACTCTTTACAACTGCTTGAAAGGACATTGTAGAGAGGTTGGTGCTGGTCTCTTCTCATGCATAATTAGTGATAGAACAAGAGGGAATGGTTTCAAGCTGCAGCAGGGTAGGGTTAGGCTGGCCATGAGGAAAGAACACTTCCCAGAAAGAGTGGTCAGAGCCTGGAATGGGCTGCCCAGGGAGGGGGTGGAGCCCCCATCACTGACCGTGGTTAAGAGTAGATTAGATGTGGTGTTGAGGGATCTGGTGTAGGGGAGACCTTTGTAGAGTGGGACTGATGGTTGGACTTGATGATCCCAAGGGTCATCATCCAACCAGAATGATTGTGGAGATGCCCAACCTGAATGATCTCCTGAAGTGGAGATGCCCAGCTCCATTGCAGCAGCAGCAGTCACCACATTCCCCTGCAAACAACCTGTAGTCTTTGTTCTTGCATCCCTCCCCCCTGGAAGGGATGGCTTAAGCTCGTGGCTTAAATTTGCATCGTAGGATCCTTCTGGCAACAGTTTTACCAGAGGAGCAGGGTAAAACCCTGCCCATCCAAATCTGCTGCTTGTAGCAGAGTGGGTTTTGTTGCTCTGACATGCTGCTGTGACTGTCGCCCCCTCCAGGGGTGCTGCAGGGAACGTCCTGATCTCACCCGGGATCTTTCTGGATGGATGCAAAGGGCTTACTGGTAAAGGAGGAATATAAGCATCCCCAAATCAGACTTTCCTGGCTCAGCTGTAAATTGGTCCAAATAGATGTAAATTCAGACACTTCTGCAACAACTAGAAACATTTTCTTCCTTCTCTGGGGAACAATTTTTGGGATTCAAAAAAAATGTGGGAGTAGAATTATCCCAAATTCCTGTGTGAAGCCTCATCCCAGTGCTGCCAGTGCTGTCCTGGCCCTTCGCGTGTTCTGTCAGCGAGTGCTCTGTGTCTGATGTGGCTGGAAGTCTTCAGTTAGAACAAAACACAGGATGGCTGAGGTAAAGTCCATCACCTGCAGCTTCCCCACTGCTGTTCTGATGGGATGAGGTGCCTGATCGCTGGCACTGGCCAGGATGAGGGAAGGTGCGAGACCAGCGTGTGGCTCTTTTTAGTTCAGAGTGAAAGTTGGGTAGAGTAGGGAGAGAAGCCAGATTTGTGTGCAGAGGGGTGAGCCACAGGAACCTGGGTGTCTCTTAACACACCATTTCACAGCAGAAACCCAAGAAAAATCTTATCCTTGGGTGCTCTCTCCCCCCACCCACCCCTAGTTTCTCACCATGCCCCTGCCCACACAGAGCACTGGAGGGGACACGGAAAACGAGCCCCGGGCTTTGGGTGTTGTGTGCCTGAGCCCAGGCATGGTTCACTGCCTCTGTACTGGCAGGTGGGGACTGTTTGATGTTATCAATGCAAATAACCCCCAAACCCCAAGCCTGCTGCCTGTAGCACTAGAAACACGGGCACGCATGGGTGCCTGCCTCCGTGTACGCTGTTCTGTCAACAGCCGGAGGAGAGCTCTGTCGGGTAGGAAGAACACGATGTTCCTGATGCTCTTATCAAGCTACTTAGCTTCTTTTTTTTCAGTTTCCCCCCCCTGCCATCCCAATCCCCCCCTTGGAAAAGGGTGGGAAGAACATGCCTTTGCTGCGGGGGCTGAGTTCACATGTAATAACCTGACAATGCTTCGGTAGAGAAGTGACACCTCTGCTCTAATGAGAAACTGTGTGCCCTGATGCAGCTGCACAAGGTGAAGCCACGACACAAAGGACCTGATGATGTGATTGTCCCCAGGGCAGGGGACACCAGCCCCCTGCCCCAGGCTGTACTGTGCACTGCTGTTAGAGCAAGGCTCCTGATGCCATGAAACCAGCTAAAAGGCAGCCCCTTGTGACAACAAAGCTGCCAGTTACATCCCCCCCAGGCTCTGCCAAGAGAGAGAATTCAAATTCAGGATTTGAATGACAGTCTGACTGATTAATTCAGCTCGGAGGCCAGACTGCCTCCTCCCAGCAGAGTATGGGTATCTGAATCCCCGGGGTGGCTAATGGAAAACCCTCCTCATTAAGAAAAGCACTTGGGAAAGGTGGTTTGAAGATGACAGAACCGGAGCTGGAGAGGAACACATTTAACTCCTTGAGCACAAGCGCTGTGCACTGTTAACCTCCTCCTCGTGGCTGTTTTACATTGTAAAACCAACCCCCTGTGGATTGTTTCACAGGAATCATTTTATCAGTAAAGACCCGCTCTGAGCAACAAGTGTCCAAGCTAAAGCAAGCAAACCTGAAACTCGCAACAAAGGTGGAACAACTGGAATACAGCTGCATAGAGAAGGTGAGAAAACACCTTTAATTTAACTGAGGTTTACCCATTGGCTGCTCCCCAGGATGAGCTGGCCTGGGATCCTTTTGCCAGGTTGCTGCTGTCAGCTTGGTTTCCTCATCAGCAAGTTGTGGGGTGAACCACAGCCCTGCCTTGTCCTTCCCTGGCTGCAGAGGACCGGTGGCTACCTCTGTCCTGCTTACTTTAGCCGGGTCAGCCTGTTTCACTGTGGTGTGAAAGTGCCTTAAAGGAGTTTCCCACAGATCTTCCCACTGCCAAAATGTAAGAGCTGGGATTAACGATTTGACTTTGGTCTCCAACAGGAACAAGAAATCGAGAGGCTGAACAAGATACTAAAACAGCATGGACTCCTCAGCGAGTAAATCTGGAAGGACGGTTTTCTGAGGTGGGAAGATCTGCCCTGGAGAGTGCAGTGTTGGTATCCTCCTGTTGGATCTGAAAGCCTTTCCTGTCTCTTTGCTTTCCCTTGTATAATGTTGTCTATAAACAGTTTTCTATTTGACCACCCTGTGATTAGATCTCGGGATCACAAAAATAGTTTTGCTGGAAATGTCATCACGCGGCCTCCCTGTAAACAGTGATTTCTTAAGACCTTTGTTGTACAGTTGTACAGGCAAAACTGCAAAAGAAGTTAATAAACCCCACATCTTTACAAGCCATACATCCACACAAGTCCCACTTATTTAAAGTAATCTGATTTTTCTGTGATAGTGTTCTTCATTCGCTCTACCTTGTAGGAACTTACAGTCCTGATGAAAGAATCCAAGCGGGAAAGGTCACTTCAAGCCAACTGTTCATCACTAGTACATCCCTGCTCCAAGCATTCCATGCTTGACCTAAAGCCAGCCATTCTCTTCATCTTGTTGGTAGTTTCCTCATTTCTGTTGCTGTTTGTGCCACTCTGTTATTTATGTTCATTTAAAATAATACCAACATACCACTCCTTTAGTGGACAATCAAATCAGCCCCAAAATAGAGACAAACACGTGCCACCTTACGTCAGACAAGGCCTGGTTCTCAACAGCAGATTTGGGTTCTGATACTGCAGTCTCTCTCTCTCTCTCTCTCTCTCTCTTTTCCATTTTAAGCATTTGTTTGCTGCCTGCTGGGCCACAAACTTCCTTCTGCTTCCACAGCTCCTAAATCAACACATTAAAAGGATTAGAATACATAAGGACAGATGTAGGTGAGTGGACTGCTGGGAACAGTTAGATTCCAGAGGCGTGTTCTGAAGGACCAGGCTGGTGTTTGAACACAGTATGAACTTTGCCAGGTACTAGAAGGTCCCTGTGCTGAGACTATCTTAGAGTTGAAAAGTAAAGATTCACTAAGTGGGAATCTGGAGAGGTGTTGACTGTAGGAGGTGTCTGCAACTGAAGTCAGCTGGAAGGGTCACTGAGCTTTTCTGAAAGCACTGCTTTGCTGTTCAGCTTTTAAAGGAAGGTAATTAATTAGTGGTTTAGAGGAAAAATAGCTAGAAGTACGTGGCTTATTCATCTATTAAAATAGATAAAGCAGAGGCCTTATCTAATAGCACGCTATTACTTTAATTACCAATTTAGCTCTGCTCTTCAAAGAGTACTGAAACCCACTTTCTGGGGGAGCTTGGCTGTTCCTGTGCTCCTCCCTTCCCCTCACACCCCCACACTGCGAGGCACCAGCTCGGCCTGATGCTGGCTCAGAGCACCCGAGGTGCTGGGAGGCTGGTGGCTGCACATGTGCTGCTGGGCTGGCCAGGGCCACCACCAACTCATACTGCAACCTTTTGTTCCTCTCAGCAGAGGTAAAATGGGGAGCTTTCTCTTTCATGTGGAGGGGGTTTTGACCTAAAGCTTCCAAAAACCCTCACAGGGGCTCACCCTTTTCCTCATGGCCAATTTTTAACCCAGCTGAAATTCTTCTACAATTTAGAAGAAACTCATGGCCCATCACAGTGACTGTGTAAACTTTGCTGCTTTAGGAAATGGTCTAAAAATTGGAAAAAAGCAGAAATACAGTTTGGACCTTTTTTTGAAGCACACTTACCTCAAACAAAGGGAAAGAAAAAGTCGAAGGGTAACTTGGCATTAATGGTGGGCCAAGCTTTATAGCCTGGCTCTGCAGGTGGAGAAATATCAGTGAAAACAACAGAACTTGTTATAGGAATCGTCCTTTCCCTTCCTGAGGGAAGCTGCAATGAAAACACAAATGGTCATTAGCTTCAGTCTTCTCTTTGTATGATTGCTTTGTCTGAACTGGGTTATACTTTCAGCTGTTATTTGTAAAGAGTTTCTTTTCATGAACGATGTATAGATTTTTATGGAAGTGTGTTTTGGCCCACAGCCCACAGTGGTGTTTGGATTGGAACAGAAACTGTGGGGTGTAATATACTCTACTATGAAGTGCTACCTTTAGATAAAGAGATTAACTGGGTCACTGTTACACAGCTGATACCTAAGCAAAACAAGCCATCCTTTTTATCATGCATCCTATAATTTAATTACATACCTGCTTCAACGTGGTGCTAGTGATCGTTGCTGACACGTTGACTATTCTGGCTTGTGGATTGACTAGGGATCCATATTTAGTCCACTGCACTGCTATTTCAAGTGATACTGGTATTTGGCATGAGCTCTGAAAAATGTTATAAATTCTCTCATTGTCTGACTTGCACAGAAGCAACCACATTAATTATTCATCTTATTAAACTGGCAGGATGCCTGCAGAAAGCTTGCTCCGGGAGGTTACCAGAGCAACTGGGCCATGCCTGTGCCCTGGGCTGTTGCCTGTGCGGGCACCCTTAGCTCAGGGCTGTCCCTGCTGTTTCTCCATAGGTGACAAACCAACTCCCTGCCCGTGTTCCAGGCAGGACTTTGGCTCTAAGTGAAAGTGCTGAGCTGGTTCTTTTGAGTAGGAGAAACTAATTTCAGTAACACCACTGGGACAGTAGAAAATCCATAACTCTGCCAGGGCAGAATTTTGAAGCCTACAATCTTAAATACTCTCTGGTATTTCTTCTTGAACTGTCAAGTTCCTGGTTACAGAAATCATTTGGTCTTTAGCTACAAAATCGTAAAGAAATGCACATACAAGCCATCACTGAGGGGGTGCTGTGGTTCAGCATGTGCCAAGCAGCACTGCCTACTGCCACCACTGGGACTGCACTGCTCTGGGGGAAAAGGGCTAGCACGGAGGATGTTAAGAGCAAATGTCTTGTTTGGGTCACTGCAGTAATGCTGTTTCTGTGCTTTAAAGGAATCTTGCTCTCTAACTCGGCATTAAAGCATCACGGTGAAACACTGCTTCTGTTACCTCACTCTTTCAACCAAACCTCTTGTGCTTCATCCCACCCAAAGAGCAAGACTCTAAACTGTGGCTAGAACTCACTTTGGACTTAACATGTCCTGATGCCTAATTGAGGCGCCTGGATACCTCGATTAAAAGTTAGCCCTGTCTTCTACAGCAAGAGTGAAACTCCTCATTTGTGAATATTCCAGGAGGACTTTCCTCCAGTTTGTTTCTGCCATTTTTTTTCCCCATAAGTGTGAGAAAACTAAGCTGCTGCTGCAGTACAGGTACAGAGAGGACAGTGAGGGTGAAAGGGGTGGTGGCAGGGTGTAACTCTCACCTGTTCTGAGGTGTGGAGGTGAGTTATCGGCACCCAGTCGAGCACATCGTGAGCTTGGGAATTTCCAAATGAGGCCACGTATTCAGGAAAGCTTTGTCCCTTCAGTAAATCTAGGAGGGTCTGAGCCAAAGGCTGACATTTCATACCTGCAGTAATTCTTCCAGGAAAACAACAACAAAAAAAAGATTAGTTAAAGCAAAATCCATTGGTTGGGCACAGTAATAATTTCTCCTTGCTCTCATGCACTGTGCCCGTTGCTCGTGTACACAATCTGCAGTTGCTCATGTACACAATCTTTTCAAGAGAAAGCCCATTGTTAATTAAATGACATTTTTCTGTAATCTAATACTCCTACAGCAGTGTAAAGGTCCCAGGACCTGAACATACCCTAATGGAAAGGGAGGCTAAAAGAAGAGGGCTAAACCCACTACAGTAGAAAAGAAGAAATGTCCTCTTACCTTAACTTACAGCCTGACACCATGTTATAACCAAATAATATTGGGGTTCTGGCTCCCTGGGCTGCCAGACAGTCCTGGTTGGATGTACTTTGCAGAATGGTAAATTGACCGTGTCTGTTAGTGTTCTGAATGATGCCAGATGTAACACAGTTAAAGGGAAATTCAATACTTGATGTGTACCGTGTAGAAAGAATCCTTAATCGTACCCTTAAAATATGTCTGAAAATGCTATAATAGCTCAAGACTCCCCTAAAGCTGTGAAGAAGCACTAGAGTGTACAAGGAAGGTCTACATCTACCTCCTCAAAGTCCCAGGAGACTGCAGTCAGGGCTGAGTCATTTGCTACTTCTGAAAGGCAGCCAGAGAAGCACACTTTTACTTCTGATAAAGAACAGATGCATTTTATGGATGCCCATGCTAGAAAGTGGGCCAGAACAAGTGCTGCAAACAAAATTTCAGCAGGGAAAGGATATCCTCGTGGCCGGAATCCCGCCCTTACAGGCAGTCCAACAACATAACCAGGATTACCACTCAGAGGAACTGGCGTTGTATTTACCTGCAATGCAGATACCCAGTATCAGTTCTTATCCTGGACTGAAATGGTTGGAAAACAGAAATATTTCACTTATTTTAGGATCATTGAACAATGATAGTAGTAAGACTGCTCTGTAAGATTTTAACAGCTCTCACACTGGGGCAGGCATGGCTTTCACTGGATATACAGAGTCACAAGATGACTGCTCTGAATGTGAAAAACAGACTTTGGAGACCTTTACTGCCCAGTTCTGAAATGCTGCCTCATTTGCGTACCCAGGGCAAGTTACATTTTACCTTGCTGCTAACAATTGTTCTGATTCAAGTTTAATAAGTTTTGTAATTAAATGTCTTTCAACAAGTCATCCGTAGCATCTCTCGCAGTTACCTGAGTAAAGCTGATTTCAAAGCTCTGCTCTATTGAAAGTGCTTCTTGGTTAATTGCCCCCAGGACAAAAGAAGCAGCTGCTTCTATTATTTCTCCTGCGTCTGTGTATGTAAGGTGATAACTCACCTGAAAATTAAACAGTTTAGATATTAATTAGAATAAATACAGAATAATACATGAAACTAGGAAAAAAAAAAAAAGGAATTTAAAACTCTCTAAGTATTGTTTTCTTTCTTCCTTGCTTAAGAAATGCTCAACTACGTGGCAGAGAGATACCATATCCTCTGGAGGCTGGAGCCTCTTCAAAACGAAGCTTAAGCCCGATGTTCACCTACTTAAGATTAAAAGATGAGACGATGAGCACTGCGTGCTCCCTTCTCTCTGCCACCACTGTGCCTGAAGCCATCTTCTCCCAAGCACAGCGTAGAGTCTAAACTCCTGCTGTTGTCTCTTATGTCACACACACAGAGTAATGCTAGAAAAGGATTTCATCCTGTCCCCGTGTCATGTTGCATGTAGTTATGTTGTTGTTGCAAAATACTCTCTTTTATCCCAAACTCAGTGTTTCTCACAGCACACTCGCTTCGGAGATGTCACAATCTTTGGAAACTGTGCAAGGCCTTTCTGACATCCCTGCAATTTGTGAATCGGGGGTGATTTGCTGCACAGATGCTTTTCATCAAACGTGAGGAGGAAAGGAACTGTCATACCTACCCCCAGAACGACGTTTATGCACAGTTCATCCAAAATCATAGGGAGCCTGAGGACATCACTACCATTAAGTAAAGTCTGCATCCCATTCAGAGACTGGATAACTACAGACTGGACAGTAATATTAACCTGAAAAACAAATTAATGGCATTTCTGAATATTGCATATAGTTATTTTTGGCTTTTTCTGTATATTTGTGGCCCTTCCAGGTTCTGTTTCACAGAGGCAGCAGCCTCTGAACAACTGCGATGTTACATGTATTGCTGATATTCAACACAAGATTCTATTTTTAACTAGAGAGAGCTACTTAAAAAGAGTGTTTTATATGAGGGGAATGCATCAGGAGTAAATGTTTGGGGGTAGTGTATTACCTTGGTGTTGCTTAATATCATTACTCGTAGCAAATGATGGAAATTTTCTGATGTAAAGATTAAGGATAAAGGCCCTGTTCTGATGAAGTCAGTGAAAAACTCCCACTTAAGTAAGAATTTCCCCCCCAGCTCTTCTAAGTTAGAAGGAGACTTACCATCTGGCTTGATTTGGGCACCTAGAGAAGAATAAAGAACAAATTCAAACAGCAGCAAAGGTATGACCTATTCCAAGTAGCAGTTAAGGCTTAACTGCTTTGCCTCTTTAACTCTCTATCATTACATTGTGTAAGTGATTGGAAATACATTACAGTATCCAGGCAGTGTGGAAATAACTGCTGTTCTTTGTGGCTAATAGGCAATAATCTTAGTCTCATACTCTTCTTCCTCTGATAGTAACTGGAAAATTTCTCAGTGACTTCTCTCAGTTTTCCATCAGGCTTTGACACCATCCCAAATAAATACACAGTGCATGCAGTAAGTAGTAGATGCAGCTAGTGTTTCCCTGAGACACTCTATTTGCACACCAGAACTAAGGAAACACTGAGAACGTTGACTTGCATCAGAAAAGGTGGCCTACAAAAGGCACCTGGGTTTGGCCCGACTGTTGCTGTGCACCGCAGGCTGTGACCTATTGAGGGCCTCAGAGAACATTGTTCCTGTCTCTCCAAAAACCACTCCTACCTATTACTCCTCGCCTGCCAGGACAGGAAACCTGCCAGGCTGTTCGTGCCCAAAGAAATGAAGAGCTTTTGTTGTCCTTTTCTGACGGTACCGAGTCCATAATTTCACAGTCCCTAAACAAGTATCCCTCTTGTTTAATGGCATGTGGGCATGCACACTTGCCTCACTGGAAAATTTCCACCGAATTTTCATGGAAAGGCAGCAATGTCAGACCAAGGTCATCAATCAGGTCTGCAAACTACTCCCACAGTGCACCATTTTCTCACAAGTTTGGTTTGGTGGGTTTTGTCTGTTTGTTTTCTCTGACTGTCAGTGAATCTTTTGATTCACATCTTTGGGAAGGGACCAAAACTTGATCTCTGATCATGAAGCAAGTTCTGCAGAATTATGACAGGATGCAGAGACCAGTTCCTTCAACTAACATCCTGGCAGAGAACACATTCTTATGAGCTGGTGATCTGAGGGTGATGGAGGTAAAAAGTCTGTCCCACATTGTCACATATTTACATCAACATCCTGAGGAACAGCTCAGCCATCAGAATCAGTTGTGTAAATAACTGCTGGTAAAGATTAGGCAGGCAGCAGTGCATTGCTTTGGCAGCTGCACAGCACCCACCAACCACAGGGTGAAGCATCACGTTGTAAGTATTGTGGTAGAGGGTTCCAAGCATCCCCAGTGACCCTCGGGGTCTGCTGGACAGTCTGGGATAGGGAGCAGAGATTAACCGTAACCATTACCAAGACCTTCTTATCACTCAAATTGCCCAGCCTGGCAGTGAGTAGGGGTTCATCATGATGGGGTTTATCTGGAGAAATGGCTGTACCGGTGCTTTCACCCGGTGTTCCCACTAAGCCTTCATGGGTTGATGTGTTTTGCCATTTCTTTTGCTGGCAGCTCCACCTGCTGGCACTGGCAGGGTTCCCTGCTCTGCCCTGTGACCACCCTGTCCCCAATACCAAGTCATTTTTCTATTTTCATATCCCACTGTCAGCTCCCTTTGGCAAGGGGAGCTTCCTACAGACAATCTTTAAGCCTTCCTGAACAGGTTTGGACAGAACTCTGATCTCTCCTAAGCTGGGCCACTGCAACTGGCAAGCAGCACGTGGGCAACTTGCTCTAGTGAGGAAGGGGAACTAACCTTTTCATTCAAAAACATTCACCCACTTGAAGCTTGTCCTGAGGTTCTGCAGCCATCAAAAACTCTAATTTGGTGCACATGGAAACACTCAAAGCCCTTCTGAGATAGAGTTTTCTCCATCTCTTCCACAAAATGACGATCAAAAACGCATTTGTGAACAGCCCTTCGCTGATTTCCATGAGGTCCTCAATGATCAGGGGAATGACCCCACCTGTGAGACTGTGAACTACTTAGTGTGCTTCCCTGCTTTGGAAGCTGTGAGGGACAGGAAGGGACCTTTAAGCAGTGACTCACTAGGGAGTACTAATTAAATTAATTTAAATAATCATGTAAATTAAAAACATTGTAACAGGGGAGAACATGCTGTTTCTTGATGACCTTTAGCTTCAGGAAGGAGCTACCAAGTTAAGGTATAATGTATTTCAGTTTCAATTTTGCATGCATGATTTCTTTGTCTATCTGTAAAGGGCATTTATTTATCCATAAGATGTCACTCTCCAATTCGAAAAGGGAGGCTTTGAGCAACCTGAGGTGTCCCTGCCCATGGCAGGGGGGTTGGAACTCGATGATCTTCAAGGGCCCTTCCAACTCTAACCATTCTATGAAAAACTAAGCTTAGCTTTGAAAAATAACTACAGACTGGATTTGGTAGTAGGTTGGATACAAACAATTTGCTCTCAGTGGGGTAAAAGGTCATGTTCTCTGAGTATAAGGAAGGCTTTGTATGTGTGTGCAATAACTCTATTAAGAATTGAGGATACATACACAGAGGATCAAACCTTACAGGTTCCTCTTTAAGTATAAAGGTTTACCAACTCTTTAAAACCCAGATTTCTTACAACTCTGCACTCTGGTAATAGGCTTCTTGGGAAAAGCTCAGATGTGCATCAAAGCCCCAAACTGCTGCCATTGCACCAAGCGTTAGCTCAGTGACACAAACGTGTCTCTTCAAGACCATTATTTCTGTTGACTAAGCAGAGAACAGTAAACGCTGCTCTTACTGAAGCTTGAAGTAAAACCATTTCCAAGGGCTTTCTACAGAACAGTCTGTTACACAGGGAGACTTCCCTTTTTCTTTTCCCAACACACAATTTAAAAATCCAAAGAAAAAAACCATATCCTTTAGTAAACAGAAGTCACTCAATTCTGGAGACATAAAAAGATACGTACTCTCAATGGTCAGGTACGGGACTGTTTCAAATAATACTTACTGCTAAAATACTGGAGTTGATATAGAACAGCATACTAACAGCTTGAATGCTGGCACACCCTTCCACACTTACAGATCTAGTGCATTTTGTAGCCTGGTTTACTAAAAATGCTGGGGGAAAAAAAAAGAAGTCACAGAGTATTACTGAGTGAGATTAAAGAGTAATTATGAAAAGCAGAAATAAAAAACCAACGTAACAACTTCAACTATAAGTAAAAGTGAAAGTAAACATGATTTCTATTCCAGATAAGGTTTCACATGAGCTATAAAGAACGACACTTTCTGAGATCATAGAATCATTTAGGTTGGAAGAGACCCCTGGGATCATCAAGTCCAACCATCAGCCCTGCTCTACAAGTTCTCCCCTACACCAGATCCCTCAACACCACATCCAATCTACTCTGAAACACAGTCAGGGATGGGGACTCCACCACCTCCCTGGGCAGCTGATTCCACTGATCTCCATCTGGAGATTCTCCAGAACTGCTGTGACACAAAATACTTCTTAGCAATAGAAGCTAAATGAAAGTTAGAAGATTTAGGACTTCATTTTTGAGATCTCATATGATTTTTTTCTTTCACAAGAGACCTCAGTTCTCTGATGGCCATCATGATTGTTATGACACCACATTTAATAACACTGGGGTCTGGAAAATGCAGGTGTGTGGGTCTGGCTGTGGTTGTGGCTTCTTTTCTTCCTTTTGTTTTTTTCTCCTTCCTCCCCCTCTGCAGATTTTCAGGAAACTGTGCAAAAGGTTAAAATGTAGAGCTCAAACCTGCAAGTCTGACTTGAGTCACATCCAGGCTGTGAAAGGAACCTCATTACACCAGAGGGACATCTTACAAAAGTTGCCCAGTCGGGTCATGCTTTGTGTAATACCCTCAGGGTGTCACCCTTGTACTAGTTTATTAAACCAACTATGCCCAATAGGAAGTTTCAGTGTTGGATAAACAACCCATTAACAAGACGCTCAAGGATTTACATATCTATCTTTGAATGTTTAATATAGAATCATAGAATCAGATAGGTTGGAAGAGACTCATGGGATCATCAAGTCCAACCATCAGCCCTACTCTACAAGTTCTCCCCTACACCGTATCCCTCAACACCACATCTCATCTACTCTTAAACACAGTCAGGGATGGGGACTCCACCACCTCCCTGGGCAGCTGATTCCACTGACTGACCACTCTCTCTGTGAAAAACTTTTCCCTAATGTCCAGCCTAACCCTACCCTGCTGCAGCTTGCAGCCATTCCCTCTTGTTCTGTCACTCATTGCCTGTGAGAAGAGACCAGCACCAACCTCTCTCCAATGCCCTTTCAAGCAGTTGTAGAGAGTGATGAGGTCTCCCCTCAGCCTCCTCTTCCTCAAACTAAACAATCCCAACTTCCAATCAATGTCTAAAAAAAAAAACCCTGAGAGAAACAGAAGCTATTTGAAAAAAATATTTGTTCATGACTCCTTGGCACACCCAAAATGGAAATTCAGACAATTTACTGACTGACCAAGTTNGGATTGAACTCCATTGAGCACCACCAGTCAGAGCAGAACACCACCAGTCAGAGCAGAACACTCTAAAGCAAATAAACTGGAATTCAAATGCATTTTCTAACCTGCAGGATTCATGTCCGAGCACCAAGAGGAGACAACAGGACTAGGCAGCCTTAGAAAAGCATCCACTGTCTGTACAGGAACGCCATACTGCCAAACAAAAGAACATATTCAGGTATCTGGGTGTGTTTCCATCCACAAAAAGTTTTAGAGCATTTATATTAACAACAAATCTGAAAAGCAAAAAAAAAGTGCCTGTTTCTACAATATCTGTCCATGTTTTTTCCTAGTCTATGCAGCAATCCTTAAGCCACTAACAGCTTCGTGTTCACAACAGCAAACCACCTACATATTTTTCATAGATCTGAAAAAATCTAGTCCACTTTTTAAGTAAACTAACAAGAAACGCTACACTTCTTTTTACATTTCTATATTTAAAGACCAAAAATAAAGTTTTCTGTTTCTAGAACTGTGATTTTTAGAAGCAGATGCAAACATTGTTCACTTGTCCTTTTATGGAGCAATCTAATGCAAACTGAATCACGCCATTATTTACCTCGTATCTATAGGTTTCATTTGCATCAGCAGGACCTTGAGCATCTGTGTTCATATTCCAGCTGTCGGGCTCAACACTGAAAGTAGCACTTCCAAACTCTTTAAGCAATTGATCAAAATTTTCAGAAGTAGGCATTTCAGGGGAACTGAAGGAAAGTGCTTGCTTATCTGTCAAAACATTGTTTAAAGAATGAGGTAACTTTTAGGAGAAAAGATACAAAAAAGTAATTTAGTCGTATTTTTTCATTCTGGGATCTCTAAAACCCTGTGAAAGGAAAATACCAATAACAATTTTACTTTCTCTTCTCTTTAAGAGGAAACCTAGGCTCTATCTTAATTCATCACTGCACCTAGATCATAGAACAGTTAGAGTTGGAAGGGACCTTAAAGATCATCAAGTTCCAACCCTGTGCCCTGGGCAGGGACACCTCCCACCAGAGCAGGTTGCTCAAAGCCCCATCCAGCCTGGCCTTAAAACACTCCCACAGGGATGGGGCAGCCACAACATCCCTGGGCAACCTGTTCCAGTGCCTCACCACCCTCACAGCAAAGAACTTCTATGAAAGCACAAACTTAAACTTAAGGAAAAAGGTAAGTCCCCTCCTTTCAAAACCACAGTTTCTAACAGCATCAGGTGTTCCAAAACAAAGATATGTCATTTAGTGTCTACAGTTTCAATGCTAAGTATGTAGATGACAACTGCACAGTCTTAATTAAATTAAAAGAACACAGCACTGATCACTTCTTGCTTCCCTGCAAGTTATTTCAAAGCTGGCTGTGAAGGATTTGTACCAATGGTTACCGTAACAGATGAGGAAGGATTCAGTTTCCCATGAGACAACTTTAATGTGATTTATTAGAGAGGCTAAATTATTTACCAAAAAAAAAAACCCAAACCAACCAAACAAAACCAACCCACCAACCTAAAAAGCTTCTTTTTTTAACAGAGAAAACTAAGAGTTAGAGCATGAGATGTTTTAGCTCCACAGTTTCGCAAGTGTAAGGATTAAAAAAAAAGGAGTGTGAGCATACAGAATACCCAGTTTTCTGACAGGTTTAGTTACTGGTGACTTTAGCCTGTTTCAGGTACCTAAAGAGCTTATGAAAACAACAGCACAATGCTTAATATTGGCAACAACTCTACTTACTTACTTACTCTACTTACAGTTTGTAGCATGAATGCAGAAAATACTGGGATTGACTTGGTCAATTAATTTAAATATCCTTTCTGGTGGATTTGCTTCAACATCAAGTGAATATACAGCAGCTTTCTGGCTACAGAGACGGCTGTCACCACTACAAACAATAATAAGAAAATCAATAATCCACTAGAAGTTGGTATTGACCATATTTTAAAGTTATCTTCATTTATTGAGGCAGCATGAAAAAACCCAACACCAAAGAGATTACTCTTCTTAACACAATTTGTATAGCACTTGTGCCTCCTTAGAAGGTTTATATAGTTTTATACTGTGTGCTTAGTTATAAATAAAAGAATTCTCCAACACGTGTTACCTAGCAGAGGAAACTGTGAGTAGCAACACGGGAGAAAGGTAAGAGACAGACCAGGGGGAAGAGCCTGACAGTAATAATATTAGAGCTCAAATGACAAGTTGGATGGGATCCAGGTGGTGTGAGACACCACAGACACGGGGTGCACCACCGGCTATACACAGCTCAGAAGCACTTTTATACAACACAAGTGGGAAGTATGACCTTTAGGGTGACGTGATGGCATGTGGGCCAGAAAAAAAAGGTCAGTTTTGTGAATATTAGACTGATATTCTACTTTGGGGGGTGGTAAAAGTCCTATTTGAGATGCATGTTAAAAAAATGTCAGTGAGAAATGGGGCAGTGAAATAACCCACCCAATCTAGGAAAAGTATTTGTAGATGTGTCATGGGTTCATCACCAACAGCCCAGAACTGCAGTAGCTGCTGAGTGAATGTGCCAGTTCATACCCTGAAGAGCACTGGTGTGTCCCACATGCTAGAAATACAAGATGATGATCCTCAGGAAATCAGTACTTGGGCAGGGTTAAAGCACTCAAGGGCACATACTGAAGTGAAATGACTTTTTAAGCGTGGAGTTAAACTTCCCTGTGAGGTGAACCATTTGTTAGCAGGCTCACATCATAAATCAAACACCCTTTCTCCTGTTTCAGAGGCCACAGAGCCTCTCGCTTGGGATCAAACCCTTTCAATAACTAACAGCAATATGCAAATGTATGTAAATCTCAGTGTGTAAATAATGAGATTCACATAACTTGCAGTCACTGAAAATCCCATGGATTTTCAAGCAAAAGGAACATTTTACACAAAAGAACTTGGGAAGAAACATAACTTCATTTTATGCATTTCTAGTTGACAAGGACAGAATAGTCACCTGAGACAATTGAACTGTCATTCAGGAAGGCGCTGATTAGACCTTTCTGATATTTATATATATCTATAAATGGGTAGCAGTAGTCATTGTGTGCAAGAACAATAAGAAACCACAGTCTGGGATGACTGCTAATTCAAAATCAGAGCACCAAGAAGAAACCCCAGTGTTAGAGCGGCGTAATTTATGCAGGAGGTGGGCTGAAGAGCTGTACTTGGTGTTCTGAGAAGTCACCAAGAGTTTTTTCACATGGTGATTCTGAAGTGAGCTTTCTGAACTCCTTTGTGAAAAGCTGGAAAGTAAACTGGGAAAAGATGTTTTCAGATAAAACAGTAAATAGCAACAAAACAGCTATTGGCAATACCTCATTGATACAATGTTTGATTTTGGTGTCTGTAAAGTGACAGCCTGGCAGTGAGGCAGCAGGCTGGGATGCTGACTTGTAAAAGCAGGATCAGAATATACTCACGGTACTTCATTAAGCCCCAAATTGATCAAGTTTCTAGCTCATATCTTAAGCCATAACGAAAGAGGTTACTGATTAATCGCTGATGACCTATGGAGGTGGCCAGATGGTCACATGGTATCAGCTTTCCTAACTTCCAGACACTGCATTGTATCGATGAAAGTCTGAAGATTCATTATTCTTCCCCCAAGACAAGGCATCACCGCCCAAGTGCCCATAGACAGTAGCACAACGAAACAGGAGGAAAGCAAGGAATGTAAGTTTAGAAAAGAGGGAATAAGTGAAAGAGAAAAGGATGAGAGGGCAATTTGCTGTTCTGCCTAGCTGGGGCCAAAAGTTTACAAGCTTAGCACAGAAGGGGCTGGTGAAAGGGCAGGCAGGAGTTAGGATGGCAGGGGTTTTGGAGCTGGTGAGAGGAGAGGATAAAACCCTTACAAGCACATGCAGCAAATAAACCAAGATATTTTTTCTTTCATATAGCTGTTTATCCACTTACGTGACAATAGGAACTGAGCATGTAGTGAAGAGACTGAAATCGGCTGCACTGCAATCAGGGTCACAGCAGCAATTTGCATCACACTGTGCCACCAACAGATCACAAACACACAGCTTGGCAACTGGAGGAGAGATTTAAATTAGAATTGGAACTTTACACATTACAGCATGTTCCCCAACACCTTCGTTTTTCACCTCCCCTTATTTTTGACAATGGTCAAAAATCCATCATCAAATTCACGTGTTGGGTTGTGGTTTTTTAGGTCATTTTTTAAAGCCATTTTTCCTGCTACTTAGCAAATCTGATAGAATGTCAATAACAATGCCAAGGGCAACACCGTCACTACAACGTGACGGTGTGCTCCCTGGGAGATCAAAACTGTAGCTTGAATTAATGGGAATTCTGAAGGTATGAAAATGTACTCAGCCCTGCAGAGGGAAACAAGGAGATATAAACAAGGTATGTCTATCTGATTCTTTCAGCTAATTGGGGAAAAAAAAAGAAAATAAACATTTTGATAGAGCAGTGAGAAGTTTACAAGTATTGAGCATGCCCCAGGGTCCAGTAAGATATTTTCCTGATGCCAACAATACCACAGTTGACTTCTTTGGACTTGTTTTTTCTTTCTGTCTTTAGATACTGTGAAATACCATAATACAGAAAGTAATTGCTAGCAAGACTGTAAGCTGTCCTGATAAAATACATTTGGCAACTTCTTAAGTTTTCAAGTTTATGAACTCAAAGAACAGGTATTACTCTACTGAACCGATTTTGAGAGTCTCTGTTCTATCATAAATGCAGACTTAAGAAGAGCACAGAATGAAAAAATTAAGACCAGTGCTCCATAGGCAAGACATTCAAAGAATGCTCATTTTCTTAACTACTGATTCTTTCACTTCAACTTGACTGTTGTCCATTTCTGTATGGTCTCCTGTGTGCTCTCTGACCATCTGAACAGTATCCAGGTACTTCCTGGAATCTCTGAAGTTCTGACTGTTCTGTCAGTCGAGTTTAGCACTGGAATCGTTAGCTCACCTTGTAAACAACAAAAGTTTAAACATGGATGATTAGATTGCACAGCTATGTCTCTGAGATCAGGCATTTAAGCTTCTTTTCCCCAAGGAGGCCTACACTGGGACAACATGTTTAATTTGGCAAGTAATCTAGGGAAGCAGAACCAATGGCAACCACACTGGGAAATCAAAAGTTAAATAAAAGTACACCTGCCAATTAGAAGACAGTGGAAAACACCTTCTGGTAGAACAATAACAAAAATCATTGATATTGCCACAGCACCACTATATATCCACAGAGTTGGGGCTGAATTAGGAGTCTTGGGGAAAACCGTGTAAGCAACCAGCTCGATGTGTAAATGGAGATCCCCAAGCACACACAGGGTGAGTCTGGGTCTCCCTGTGAGGCCAGGCTCTGCCCTGTGGGCTAAGACCTGGCTGCTGGGTGATCAGGAGAGCTTGCCCTCAATTAGCACCAACTCATAGGACTGTGCATGCTAGGATCAGCTGGCTCAGTACCCCAAGGTGGTGTAGAAGCTTGCTGAGCCTGCCTTTCTGAAGGGGCCCTGAGCCTTGGCTGAAGCGGGGTGCTCAGAGCAGCATTGCAGCACAGCCCTGCTAAATCCCCGAGCTGCTGCTGCCGCGCTGGCTTGTCCCTGCCCCCGGGCGGCTGTAACGGGAGCCGAAGGGGGTCTAAGGGCGCAGCGACGATTGAAAGCCCAAAAGAGGCCGTGACCGGAGCTTCTGTTGGCCCAGGAAGAGCCGCAGATTCCGCCCCTCCAAGCACCCACCGTCCGTGACCGGGGCCGGCCCGGTGCGGGTCCGTGCCCGGGTGGCAGCGCGGGTCTCCGAGAGTACCGCGGGACCCGCTGCACTGGCCTCAGGGTCGGGGTCGGCACTCAGCTCTGTTGGCCGGAGCGGCGGCAGGAGGAGGAGGAATGCCATAAACCTCAAAGCCGCCGCCATAGCGGCCTCTCCTACACCGCCCCTAGCAACGGTGCGGTTACCAGGGAGCGCAGAGCATCACGGGAAGGGCGTGTTCCGCCGCTCCACGGGGCATCACGGGAAACAGGGGGTCTACAGCCGCGGGGTATGATGGGACGGGGGCAGTGCGGCCTGGGCGCCATAGTGGGTGGCGAAGGTAGGTCAGATCCTGGCCAGGAAGCGCTGGATGTGTGGATTTGCCATTTCCCGTATCCTTCTGCCTCTCTCAGAGCAGGGAGGCCTGGGGTATGGCTGTACGAATGGGCCTTTGGCTGGATGTGGCCTCTCATGAGGCTACTTGTCTTGCTTTGCCTCAGTGCAGCCATTCTCGTGGCCTGAGGCGTCTCCTCGCGCCACCCAGCCCCTTCAGAAAGGAGTCCATCGTGGTGCTAATCCAGGTGTCAGTGACCCCACAGCAGCAAACCAAGGGAAAAGCCCTGGGAAGGGTTTAAGGTGTTGCCACATAAGTGTAAGCCATATACATGTTCTGGGTAAAAACACAATTGTAAGGCCATACACAAAAGAAATGTGGGGAATGGCCCCTTGTGAGCTGTAAGACACTCTGTTTAGCATGCTTTTGATTATATTTTTTTAGTACTCTGCTTAAACTAGTATTTAAAGTCTTGCATATTTCTTCTTTCACCTTTTGAAAATTCCATGGGTGTTTCATGCTCAGTGTGAATATTCATTAATTTGTTGGTAATCTTGCAATGTAGAGAGGTGGGTTTTTATACTTTAGAAAAAAAAATGAGAGAGTGACTAAATGATCAAGGTTCCTTAAGGTTAACTTATAAACAGTAATATCCAGGCTTCAGTTCCAACCAAGAGACAACTTTTTAAAACTAAACTTGCCGAGGTGTGTCTTTTGTGCATCAAAGTGAGAAGTACATTGTTACACAGTCTGTCTTATTTTTCTGACCAGGTTTGTTCCTGTTGTCTTGAAGGAAAGCTGACGAAAGATTTAAGACCACAAGAGGGCACGTTCTCTTCTACATTCAATAAACCTGACTCCTCCCTGTGCCAGTCAGAACATCTGAACAGCACCAACTTCCTGCTGGCACGTTAAAAGATGTTTCAGCTTCTTCTGTCAAACTGAAATAATTCCACAGTGCGTACAGCATCTTTGTCACTTCTTTGCACTGTCCTCTGCTGCACAAGAGCCAATTACCAACAAAGGTGTTGATGAGTTACAGAGCATTGTCTGCCTGACACAGTATGAGGCTACCAAGGTCATTTGATATTGTTAAAGAGCTGGTAACTTAGGATGAATTTTAAATAGCTCTGCATCACGTGGCAGATCCTGGAGTCGTCTTTCCCCTTGGAAAGACCTCATTTTGTAAGGACGTGGTGTCAGGGAGGCGATAATGCAGTGTACCCCATTGTACCTCAGACCTCTGTGTGCCTTACATGAAATAATGGTCTCAGCTGGGTCTCTGTTCCGCATTCCTTCTGTTAAAACAAGTACAACCCAAAGGTAATGTATGTCCCTCCTTCCTTAGAGAAGAACTGATGCATTTAGTCTCTGTTTCTTTGCTGTTCCTGAGATTATTTCGATTCAACTGGAAACATTCATGCATTTCCTTTCAGTAAGGTCTCCTAAGGCATGTTACTAATGTTGGGTTGCTTTTTATTATTTTTTTTTTTAGACTTGAAGAGTAACAGGAGTAACAGTAACTTCAAGTACACTTCCATTTTGAAAGTGACTGTAAAAATGGCATCATAGGACTCCTCCTTTCTGCTTCTCCCTAGGGCTGTGCCAGGGCTGGCTGCAGCCGTACGGGAGAATATGTGCCTATATTTGGAGGAAGTTATGGGATCTTTAAAAAGCAGTATCTTTAACAGTCCCACAGCAGAGGAACATGTTGACTTTGCCAGTTGCTTACTTGGATTTGCATATTCCTACCTACATTAAGGACAGATACGGGTGCACTTTGGCCCTACTTAATTAAGCAGCTAGGCACAAGTTATAGAAGTCACCCAAGGGTCTGTTTGCAGCTGGCAGTTAGAAGTCTTGCAGCTTCAAGAAGGTGGCCTTAGGCAGGGAACAGTCCCTGAAGTAAAGGAGGATTGTTTTCCTGCTTGTTGGTTAAAAGGCGAGTGAAGCTCTTTACTTTTGTGACTACTAAGTGAATGAAGTTTCCACATCCTCTTGCTTGAGGGAAACAAATAGATTTTGAACTTTTACTTCTAATTGCTGTGGTGTTTGTCCTGGCTGGGAGAGGCCAACCTGCAGGAAGGAACAGCTTGAGCACGTGGCTGCTCTCTCCTTTGCTGCCATGTGTTTGAGAGCACACAAACCACTGGGTGAAGCTTAGGGACTTAAAGGCCCTTTAAATTCCTTGATTAATCTTCTCTCATATGCTACATATGGTCAGTTAACAAGGATGAAGATGATTCTTCTACCTTCTAGGTAGGAAATTATGAAGTCCTACAAATTATGAAAGCTGGAATTTAATTTACAAGCTTGGAGGCAGAGTGATGCTTAGTTTGTATTCTGTCTTCTGTATCACTTGTTCAACTGCAATGTCATGAGATGAGATAATTCATATTAAAGCCTCCCTGCTTGTTAGTTTACACATTTCTGATGGATATAAAATCAGTAAAAAGAGTTGGTGACAATGCACAAGGGAAAATATAATTTAATACTTTCTTTTTGCATCCAGAATTACTTTGCAAAGCTGATGGTGCACTGGGGACTAAACTCCTAGATGAAAACCAAGTCTTGCTGAAATCTGCGAGCTATTCCCAAGCACAGATTGCACCCTGAATGCATGTGGGCAGGAGCTGGATGAATAAGAAGGTATTATTTATTATTGCATCTACCATTGAAAGAGAATCGAACTGGGCAGCTGTTCAATAGCAAACTATAATGTAATTAATCTGGTTTTCTCGTGGGCTTCTTTTTTTTTTTATCCCAGAAGTAATTAGAGCTTTACTTAACAGTTCACCTAACCCCACCCCCAATACTGGCTGTAAAAGAGGGCAGGATAACTATAGCTATTGTGTCACTTGGTTTTCCCCCATAATTAATGCTTAAGTGACGAACTCTGAATTCCTTAACTGTAGGTTGTGACAGCTCGGCGAAGTCTTGATGCCCCTCCAGCAATATGTACACACAAACAGAGAGCAGTGAGTGCCTGCTGAAAGAAATGTAGAGAAAAATTTTAAAAGGAGTTAAAAAAAAAAAAGCAAGCCAACCCGCTCTGTCCTACAGAGAGGAAAGGCAGGACCAAAGCCGAGAGAAACTGAAATTTGAAAACTCCTACCAGTGCAGAACACGCCCTTGAATTAGATTTCTGAGGCAGGTTCCAAAGAGCAAACTCCAGAGTGTGTAGGACAAGATCAGGACATGAATAAATCATGCACGTGCTCCATCAGAGATTTTAATTTATCCTATCAACAAGAGTTAATTAATAATTAAAAAGGGCACTGTGATCTTCAAGTGGGAGGTGCTATAAAATGAAAATTCACACAGTTCAAGATGCAGTCGATTGCTGTTTATTAAAAAACATGTTAAGGGATTTTGTGCAGTACTATTTTAATTATAATTTAAACAGCAAGATTTTTATGTGCATTTAAGCATTATAGCTTGTCATTTGCAATCCAAACATTGCAGGAGTAAGTCCCATTCAAGTACAGTAAAACCAGGGGAAGTAAGTAGTTATAAACAGAAATAGCATTAATGCAGATATCTTTTATGAAATGCTAAGACCAAGCAAAAGCACTCCTTAATTTCTATTTTTCTCATCGCAGCTTCTATTAATAACTCATTTAAATTTAGATTTTTACCTATATATCTTTCACCACAGCCCTTCCCTTTTAAAATGACTTGCAATCTAAATAATTGAATTGCTTTTACACACACACAATTATTGTTGTTCCTCAGAACAAGACACTGGAGTTTTCAGAATGCTGCACTAATACCTATGAACATGCAAACCCGAGTGAGTCAACGGGTGAAGTCAACATCTTTCTCTACAGCGGGACAATGACAGAAATTCTGCCCATGAATACATATTCTTTTGATTAAAGGGTTTAATTTTAGTTTTGGACATTTAAACTAACTGAGAGTAGAACAAGCTTAGTAACCCTGGTCTTCATAAACGATGATGGACGGGGTGGTCGAGCTCTTTGTTGGCTGAACGTGTGCTGCCCTTTCTGAACACACCACGTACGAGGCTTTCACCTGACTCGGGTTTTAGTGTTAGGAAGCTTTCAGTAATAAAAAATGGTCAACAGAGTTACTAGTATGAAAGAGCTGCTCTAGGATGTGGTATAATCCCTGTTACTTTAAACTTTTTAGATGAGGAGAAAATCTTAAGAGGAAATAGTTTTGTATGTGTGTTACTCCATCTAAATATATCTTTTCAGCTTGATGCCATTTAGAACAATTTTACCACTGTCCAAAAGTCAGAATCTCCATTAAATTACAATAGTTTGTGTTTTATGGAGAAGCTGGATGACTTGAGTGAGGTTCTAAAGGAATTGAGGGAAAAAACCCCCCACAAAATAAGTCAGCCCTGCAGGATTTCAGAGAGCTAGGATGTGGGAGGTCCTAGTTACCCACCCTGAGATCACAGAATCAGAAGGTTGGAAGAGCCCCCTGGGGATCATCAAGTCCAACCATCAGCCCTACTCTACAAAGTTCTCCCCTACACCAGATCCCTCAACACCACATCTAATCTACTCTTAAACACAGTCAGGGATGGGGACTCCTGACTCTGCATCTTCTCTTCCATGTGGAAAAGTCTGGTATCGTCGTCCTTTTCACATTAGTCTTCTCTTTGATGCCAGCTATGCCGTCTGAGCCTCATCATTGAAAGGCATGCATTGGGTTTGCACTATGACAGATCACTTTAAAACCTCCAGTGGACAGGCATTTTTAATTAGAGTCAAAACAAAGTCAAACAAGGCTGAAATAAACTGCGTTCGGGTTTAGCACAACGTTAGCCCTTAAATAAATAGCGAGAAGCCTGGGCTGTCTCTGTACAGCAGATGGCATTACAGGTAATATTTATCATACTCCAATCCCAAGGCTAAGATAGTAGGGAGGGAGGATTGACGTCAGCTACAAGTGAATCAGTCTTAATACAAGCTGAAAAACTGCCTGTGCCTTCAGCAGTTGATTACATTGCACGGCGCTTCTGTTTAGCGCTCACGGTTGCATCTATTAGTCTCTCTGAGCAAGCCTAGCAGGAAGAATTCGGTTTGTTTTCCAGCTTAAATGAACTGATGCAAATGGATCTTGGACTTTGAGGTGGGAAGATTCCACACCAGCTGCAGTAACCAGGGGGATGCCCTTTGCCCCAGATTTTGTGCCAAATTTGTGCATTTGAGAATTTTAAACAAATATCCCTTGGCAGGGTATCGACCCTCAGGACACAAGAACAATACGGAGCGAGACAGCAGGGCCTATCCCGTGAGGGAAATATTGGGAGATCTCTCAGGACTGATTCTCAACAGCAGGGAAAGCCAATTCTGTCCCATTTCATTAAAAATGGTTGTTCTTTGTCTCACAGGAGCCAAGCGATCTTCTGAATGAAAACCAATAGCAGCTTCTCACCTGGGTGCCGTGTCATCCTGCAGGAGTGAAAGAGTTCAGCAAAGGTTACTAATTACCACGTAAATGATGTAGTCTTCCATGGCTGTCTGGGCCAGCCTGGGGTGGGTGAGTGGGGATGGAGGGCATATGAACTGCTCACGGCGTGACTTGGCGTTGGGAGCCCGTACCCAAACACGGGGTCATGCTCTGCCAAGTGTGTTGAGCAGCTCATGCTGAGTTTCTCAATCTGCCAGCCATGGCTGATTGGCCAAAGCGGTGCAGAGACCTCTGGGAAACGTGTTGCCATGAGGCACAGAGAACCCAGGTTGAGTGGGGAGTGTGGTGGGGACCATGGGCCAAGAAGCAGCGCGCACCCAGCTGCTGTCAGACACATCACCTTGCGCAAACCAGAGCTGCCCCAGGGCACCCTGGCACTACAGGTGCTATTGAAATCTACTGCTTTCATAATAAAAAAAAGGGGGTTAGGCCAGGCTGGAATCGCCCTGAGAGGGATCTGGACAAGGAGGAGGAAGAAGGAGAACGAGGGTAGGGAAAGAGTGACTCTGTGGGAGAAACTCTGAAAGTATGTGCTTCCCTTTCCTGGAAGAGATGTGGGAGGGAGCGAAGCAGCAATGTTTGCTGCTGTGGAGAGCCACCTTGTAAGTACCGTTCGTCATCTCACACACCCTGATGGGCCTTGGCAGCAGCACGCCCTTATCTCCAGCATGTTGGCAAATTCGGCTCTACGGCAGTTTCCTAATTCACCAAGGCTGGGTCTGGGTTGCTTTTCACGTTCCCTGCACTGTCCTCCCCCCCGTTCTAACAGCCAGATGAATTTTTTCATAAGTTTGGGTACGATTTCAGCTTTAGGTGGAAAATGTTCACACGTCACTTAAGCCTTTAGTGGTTTAAAGGGGAGTAATATTGTCCCCACCAACACAGGCAGCAGGTGAAAGGCCTGCTGTCCCTTAGAACTGTTATAATGACTGTGCTTCCCCCTGGGCTGGGTCCAGGGAATACACAGCTGGGTTTTTCCTTTCACTGGGCTCAGCCTGGGGTTGGGGTTTCACACCGACCTCTGCTGTATTCACACCCGCCCCTCGCTTTCTTACTGACGTACCTGGGGTTGTTGAGCGCAGCAGCCGCCTCTTTACCGACTGCACGGTGAATCCCCGCACATCCTGCAGGGCTGCCTGCAAGAAGCTTCCACAGGCATGAGCCATTGTGCACACCCACCAGGGGCACAGGAAACTGAGCCGTGAAAGAGAAGGAATTGGGTCTTTTGAAACTTGGTGGGTCTTTTTAAAAGTGTCGATGACTTGAAGTTGTTTGGGGCCTTGAAGGCAGCCAGGGGGACACCCCAACACCAGGTGGCTGTATTTGTACCATGCTCACCTGCAATTAAAGTCATTTCAGTGGTTTTTATGCAGTGACTGCATGTTATGGCCTTCTCTTGAGGGTTTTGGTTGGTGTTTCATACCCCTTGCCCCAAAATGGGTTAATGCTCCACACTTTCCTCCATTTCCACAGCAACCACACAAACATCGCTGGCCGGGGCGAGCTGGCTCTACCCCGAACCGCACCCTGCCAGGGAAAACAGGACGAGTTGTCCTTAAAACATAAATTTTTGTGTGCCATGACTCACAGAACTGTCCGTAATGGCCAGAAAGTACAAACGGCCGCCGAGGCCCTTCCAGTTATGCAGAGCACGCCAGACATGCGGCCCGATATGGGCGTGGAGGGCAAGTATCTGGGTTAGGCGCAGCCTGGCTGTTGAAAGGGTAATTAGGGGTACAGGGACAGCCACACTGGGGACCATCTCTCTCCTTCCCCGCCGACACCCCCTTCGGAGGCCGCGGGGGTCCGGCAGGGGCGGCCAGCATGAAGAAGCCGCGCTCGGCCTCGCCGCGCCGCGAGGGCTGCTGGGAGCCGCTGGGTGTTATTGTCCCGCAACATGCAAATGAGCACGGCGGGGAGCCAATGGGAGCGGGCGGCGGCCGCGGCGCAGGCGCGGTAGGGACTGGGCGTGGCTGACCTCGCCGCTCGCC